>JABXWE010006978.1:0-13803 GCA_014611495.1 Limonius californicus
GAAGTCAGCGTTTTCAATGTTCGGAAATGCTTCCTTCCGGGTTGGTTTTTTGGTACAAGACGGAACGGCTTTGTCACTAGGCTGGTATACTTCTCGTGACCCTTCGACGATGCTTGTTCTCCAGGTTACAATTGGAATACGAGATTTGCGACGATGTTAATGGTTCTTAATTTAGGCTTAAGCGTTGAAACACACGTTTATTGATTTTGAATAAACGGCCTAAATCCTACCGACTGCGCCAGTTTTATTTTGTCAACGACAAAAAGGCTTTTTAAAAACAAGATTTATTTTAAAAAGTACAATTATGTCGGAGCTATGTTTATGAGGAGGATCTCAGAACAGAACTGAGAACTTAACTTAAAACTAATCTTAATTACAACTCCTATGACGCTCAAACGAAGCGTAATATAATATACTTTATCTATTACCCATTCAGGGAATTCTAAATACATAACTCGCAGGTAACCAATTATTTAAAGCGGCTCGGTAGGTCAGATATCGAATTGGGGATTTGAACTGCCGACCTACCGCTTCAGACTAGCGACATACGTACATTTGAACCATTTTATAACTATTTGCCTTTAAACTAAACAGTATAACAGACATCTTATTGGTTTGTACTTATTTTTGGTATAAATAAGATTTTGTAATTTCATATATTAATATCTTAATCGACTACTAGAGATACCCTGGTCCTCCAGGTTGGGGGTTGAGCGATGGGCCAGCACCTCATTCTCCTAAAAACTGAATTTATGAAAAGCTAAATATCCTAAGAAGAAGCCTCGGAAACAGCTGGACGGAAATAATGGAAAACGAAAACGCAATCGAAAAAAGCAGATGAATTTTGGAACGTGGAATATTCAAGGAATCGCAACAAAATATAAAGAAACTTTCGATGAACTAGAAAGGCTACACATAGATATAGGAGTCCTGACAGAAACAAAAAAGAAAGGGAAAGGTGTAGAAGAAAAAGGAAACTATGTACATATATACAGCGGTGTAGATAAAAGTAAGAGAGCCAGGTGTGGAGTGTCCGTAGTAATAAATAAGAGATAAAAAAAAATATTACTAACTGGGAGGAAGTTAACGAAAAGATTATTATGGTTAGTATGGAAATATTCGGCAAGGCAGTAGAAATTATTGGAGTGCACGCATCCACAAACGATGCAACACAAGACATAAAAGATGAATTTATGGGACAACTAAATGCAATATTCAGCACTATCAGTCAACGAAAAGAAATATTCTTAATGGCCGATATGAATGGCAGGGTAGGGACTAGAATAGACGACCAAGTAGTAGGAAGGTATGGAGGAAGATGTAGTAAACGACAATGGCAATAGAATTATCGACTTATGTGACCAGTTTTCCCTTAAAATAACAAAAAGTTTCTTCAAGTACAAAAGAATACACCAAATTTCGTGGACACAACCAACTAGACGACGGGAATCCATCATAGACTACATAATAGTAAAACAAAAGTCTAGTATTAAAGTTATCGATGTCAGGGCACAAAGAGGGGTGGAGTGTGGATCAGACCACTTTATGATAAGGGCTAAAGTATAATTCAAGTACGCATTAAACAATTCAATGCATAAAAAAGTTGAAGCACAAGAGAAAACACTGTCGCCAAAATTTAATACAGACAAACTCTGCGATGAATCAATTCAATTCTTATATAGAATAAGATTAGCGGCATACGTAAATAAAAATTTAGATGGTGGTGCCGAATTTCTGTACAATGATTTAAAACAACAAATGATGAAAGCGGCTAAAAAATGTTTAGGAGAAAGAACACAGTCGAACAATAAAAAATCAGATACTTGGTGGAATACACATGTAAAAGATCTAGTAGAGGAAAAGAAAAAGTTGTATGATAAATGGTTGGTACTTAACGAAAGATCCAGAAGTAATAGAAGAAGTTAAGCGAGAAGTTTCGAGACAAAAGAATTTAAAGTGGCAAGACAAGTGTGCTGAAATCGACCGATTAATGGAAAGCACGGGCTCAAATGAAGCCTGGAGAGTAATTAAGACGCTGAGGACCAATGAAAATAATAAAACGCAACTGATTAGTTTAAATAAATGGAAACTTTACTATGAACAATTGTTGTCAGAGAACAGACACGAATATAAAAATGTACAATTACCACAGATATTAATAATGAGGAATACCAAGAAATAACCATAAAAGAAATTCAAGCAGCTCTGCAAGGTATGAAGAATAGAAGATCTCCTGGTCCTGGAGGCTGTCCTATTGAACTTGTCAAGTATTCCCCAAGTATTGTATAAGAAGTAATAAAGAAGATCTTTAATAAATGTCTGCAAGGTGACGAAATTCCTAGGGAATGGAGAACAGCTTACATAAGTTCAATATATAAGAACGGAAATAAATCAGAATGTACCAATTACAGAGGGATTAGTGTGACATGTGCTATAGGACGGTTGTACGGACGAATCATTAAATCGAGAATAGAAACCGAAGTAGAAGAAGAAGAAGAAGAATAGAGCGGCTTCAGAGTAGGCAGATCCTGCATTGATAATATATTTTGCTTAGTTCAATTGGCAGAAAAATCAATTGCACATAACAGACAATTACATTTGGTCTTCATAGATGTTAAAAAAGCATATGACAGCGTCCCCATCAATAAATTATGGGAAACACTACATGACAATGGCATCAGTGAAATATATATTAATGCTATCAAACAAATATACAAAGACAACGTAAGCAGAGTTAAAATAGGCAACTCCTTATCACAAGAGTTTCATTGTTCGAAAGGATTACATCAGGGGTGTCCCATGTCACCAACATTGTTTAAAATATGCCTGAATAAAACTTTATACAACTGGAAACGAAAATGCAGAGGGATGGGACTACCAATAGGAGACAATAATTTATATACACTTTTGTTTGCTGATGACCAAGTCATTATAGCGGGTGATGAGGAGGGTGCCGAGTACATGATTAGAAAGTTGATCGAAGAGTATGCAGTATGGGGACTAGAAGTGAACAGGAACAAAACCAAATATATGGTAATAGGAGGACAAGGACGAGATCTTGAAACAGAATACGGAGTAATAGAAAGCTGCGCTGAATATAAGTATTTAGGGGTGACAGTTACCAATGAAGGGATTAAAGATAAAGAAATATTGAAGAAAATCGCACAAGGGAGACGGACAATCTAATTAGTAAACTCTACTCTGTGGAGCGATCAGATAACAAAAAACACAAAAAGAACAATATTCAAAACAATAACAGAAAGTGTGACAACTTACGGCTCAGAGGTATGGACGATGAACAAAATACATCAAAAGAAAATAAGAGCCATGGAGATGGATTTTTGGAGAAGAAGTTGCCAAGTTTCTAGAATTGAAAGAATACGTAACGAGGAAATACAGGAACGCATGAACATAGTTGTTGTGGTATGGGCACTTAAAAAGAATGGCAGATATGCGATGGCCTCAAAGAGTGTATGAATGGATTCATTGGCAAAAGCAGAAGAGAAGAAGACCACGAACCAGATGGAAAGATAACATAGAAGAAGCAATGAGAACTAGAAACATGCATGACGATGAATGGCAAGATCGAAATGCATGGCGTTTAGGAAGCGAAAGGCGGCGACAGCCGTAGGAAATTCACACATATATATATATATATATATATATAAATATAAATATATCTTATTTCTCTCATTAATGATTTGTCCATTCTTGTCTAGGCACATAGATATTCTTGGTTTAAATTCCCTCGTAGTGTTATTTAATTTCTTATAGAACTTCCTGCTTTCGTTTTGGCTCCTTAGTTTTTCAAGATCCTTAATCTGTTCATTCTCGTGTTTTTAATTTTTTTGTATGTGAATCCTTTTCTCTTCTCTGCGCCTGGCTCTGTATTCGTCTATCAATGCTCTTGTTCTGTATTTTCTCTGCATTTTGAGATATGCCTCATTCTTTTTCTTCGTGGCCTCTTCACACTCTTTGTCAAACCAGTTATTCCTTGGGCGTGTTTGTTTTTTCCGACGGTTTCCTCTGCTGCTGTTTTTATTATTCTTTTACATTCTTCTCATTGTTGGTTTATCTCATTCTCTTCTAGGTGTGGTTCCTCTCGCAATCGTTCAGTGATATTTTCCTCGAATTGTATGGATTCTTCCTGCTTTTTTAGCTTCTCAATGTTGTACCTTTTCTGTTGTTCGCCTTGTGTTTTCTAACAATAGACTATAACATAAAACTTGCAGCAAGTACTAGCACATTTATTTAACTTAGGTTAATAAAAACTCAAGAAATGTATATTTTTGTTTTGATATTAGTCTAACTTATCAGCGAACTCAGTCAGTTGTTTTCCTAGGAAAACTTTTGAATATACAGTCATAAATAATTGGGATAGGTTAATTGTAGGAGATATGAAAAAAAGGAAATGTTTGTGCAAACAATTTGCTTGCTTGCTTTGAAAGAGTGAGATCTAGGACGCGGTTTTCCAAGCATCTCTATGTACTTAGGCCATATGGCCCATTGTACACCCTAACTAAGAATTTTGCCTATCTGGGGTAATTCCAACTCCAGTAGTGATTTTTAACGTGTCACACATCGTAGTGGCACGGGACCTACGGCTTTACTTCTTATCCGACAGAAGACACATTTTCAGATTTTTCCCCGCTAGAAAAATCTCGCCGACCTCAGCCAGGTTCGATCCCGCGTCCCTCGGATCTAAAGGCAAATGCGCTAACCACTAGACCACCAAGGCCGGCCGTTCAAACAATTACTAATTTTTAAACTGCTTTAGTTCTGAATCAGAAGCTTCAACATCTTTAAAGCAGCCTAGCGATGGCCCCAAAAGGTTTAGAAGAAAAGTTCTTGAATATTATGTGAATTGCATTCCCCAACAAACTGATGTAACAATAGACAATCTAGTATCAATATTTTTAGATCATAATTCCTCACAAAAAAATTAGAAAGGGATGAAGTAGGATTGAGTTATCTTGGAATGTTGTAAATTATGATAACAATAAAACTTAGTATTTCACTGGTTGTCACAGTTATGTTATTTTTGAAGCAGTTTTAAATAATTTGAAACCTTTTATCATAATATACTATTCCATAAGAGGCGTCCGTGGGCTAGAGGATAGCGCTTTAGACTTCTACGCTGAAGGTTCCAGGTTCAATTGCCAGTACCGGAACAACCGATTTTTAGTGGCCGTTTTCTCTCGCAAGGCAATGGCAAAGCAGCGAGGTATTCTGTCTAGTAAATTTTCTCTGGAGTAGAAGTGTTTACACTTCCCGTAGTTCGGAGCCCACGTTAAGCTGTAGGTTCTCTATGTCTGTGGCACTATAAAGGCGCAACACAGGTATAGGAGAGAAGATCGGTAAGTCTTGTAAGAGATAGAGCACTCGAAGAAGAAGACTGTACCATAAAACTTGCGTAATACCTGCAGCAAATACACACGTGTTAACTTTAATAAAATTTAAATCATTTAAAAATTTATATTTTCATTTTGATATTAGTTTAACGGATTGATCAACTGAGTTTGTTGTTTTCCTAGTGAAGCTTTTAAATCAACAATGGTAAACAATTTCTAATACACTTCATATGCTATAATTGTTGCAATAGTTCTGTTTGCTATTAAACTCCAATTTATTTGATTTTATTCAGTAATTTACATTCATAAGGTCTTTGTTTATAATTTCAATGATTACCAACAATTTATAAATTTATCTAAAAGGTGCAATTCCATTAAATTTTAAAACCACTATAGTAAGTACAACAACCTCACTCTGTGTCCTCCAACAGCCATTTTTGATTACCCACAGTTGCGTGTTTGTAGTGGTGTATTTCTTAACAATAAGACATTTATGTTATAGAAGATACATCAAGCCGCCGATTGGGCTACTGTGTGAGTGGACAGAAGATTAAAGAATTAGAACAACGCATTTTAAAAAACGAACTAAAGCTTTCAGACAAGCTTATTATTTTAATTGGTACCAATGATATGGTTTATGTAAGTATTTTTATGTTTAATTTATAATGACACAGACCAGTTTTTTTTTAAGGGTACTGAACTGAAATCGATGTGTGACAGCTTCGATTCAATACTAAAGAAACTAAGAAGAACTGCAGAACGAATTGTAATATTAACTGTTCCTCCAGTTCCTAAAATCGCTTATGACGGCGAACATATTTTGAAATTGAAACGATTCAATGACTTCTTACTACACTGTGATGACAGTAAGTCCTGGTGCTATTGCTCTAAGTAATATATAGTGTGTCCAAGAGAAACAAAATATGCACGGAGATCTTGTAAACGGTAAGAGCTAGAGATTGGAGTAAATGAATGAATTGTTCAGCATATCAAGGACTACGGGGAACCACAATTTAAATTCTAGAAATTGTACTAAATTGTCAGCCCAACTGAAGAAACTGAAATTATCAGTTTTCATTTTTTACGGATTTTTTTCCTCATTATCAGTGATACTGCCAAGAGGTTTTAACATTCTTAGGATGCTTCTTTATGTAAATTTTGAATCCCTAATTCGATTTTTCGTAGCTGCTTGATTGTTGAAGACATTTACATCATTTTTTTAATTGGCATCAAAAATGACCATGCCATAATTGGAAAAAGCTCTCTTTTCCCTTTCTTCTGATCAAGTTTATTTTCACAAATAATGGACTTGTAACCAAAAAGCCGTTTTTTACAGCAGGTTATGATTCAATAAAATATGCAAACAAGAAAATTGATTGAATGGGGAAGTTTGTGCAGAAACAAAAACAAAATGAAAGACTTTCAGGAAGTAAAACCCAGGGTGGGTTAACCATTAAGCAAAATAAGAACGTCCTTAAGACATCAAGGGAAAGGGGGCAACACAAAAATTACCATGTACCATATGGTGTAGCTGAATCAGGTCCACAAAATATGGTAATAAGTTCATTGCAACCAAATACATATGTAAAACCAAAATTCAGTCATGCTGAACTTAAAATAATTATAGAATGCAATAGATGTCCCTTTCTAAATGCTTTCGTATATTTTTACACTAATGGTCACAAAGCTGAGCGTTCATTTTCTCAGCTGAAGTATATGAAAAATCCCAACAGAACAACTATTGTAACAAGCCAGGCTGGATGCCTCGTCTCTTTTTTTTAATTTATTGGCTGGCTCTGTATAACAAATACAATACAGGGCTTTGTTACAATAACTATAACTACATGACATAGGCGTAGAGCGAGGGTTATGTGATTTATTCACACCTCAGTCTTAATATACGTGTTACAGAATATAATTTATATTAGTTTAGTTAATCTACCTATATCAAGTCTTGTGGAAGCTTACGCTTCAAGCAGATGTATATCTCTTTTTGGCCAAGATTTAATTTTGTAGCACTGTCAGAGAATTATGTTTTCAAAAAACTTTGCGGTGAGCTTCTTGATAAAATTAGTTATTGATGGGATCTACAATTCGTTGTGTATTTGTGAATTACGCACAAACCACAGACACTTGATTACGAGTCTTAACATTTCATTTTGCATAGTCTGAAATTTCTTGGGTGAAGTCTTAGATGTATTGAACCAACTGGACATGCATAAGTTAAAATTGCCATGTCTCTACTAAGGCCTGGTTTTACCACCTCTAGTTAACTGATAGTCAACGCTTGACTAACAGTTGACAGACACTTTGTCGTTTTACAATCTCTAGTCAAGAAAAAAAATGGCGTCAACTAGTAGTTGAAGTGACTAGCAGATTATCTGGTAGTCAACACTCGAAAGTGCTAGTTTGTTTGTATTGCCGCGAGTAACATAACCTCTCTTATTATTAATTTTTCATTTTTTTCTTTGGTTTAATGTTAAAAGCATTTATTTTTTACAATGTTTTGCAATTTCGATTTCATTTCAAGTGATGAGGAAGATATTTTGGAAGCAGTCCCTATTCGTAGAAGGCACAACACAAATAGATACTAATTCAAATGAATAACTACCCAAAAATTTTAATCAAATTTAAAAATAATCTAAACGCTAAAGAAAACTAATAAATAAAATAGAACAAACTAAATTGATAAACACGTACTGAAATTAAATTAAACACAACTAACCACAACGACCAGTAAGTTACAAGTAACAGTTGAGAATGGCGCTGATCTGCATTACGCATACTAGAGTTGTTTGCTTGCTTTGAAAGAGCGAGATCTAGGGCGCGGTTTTCCAAGCATCTCTATGCACTTAGGCCACATTTGGCCCATTGTACACCCTAACTAAGAATGTTGCCTATCTGGGGTAATTCCAACTCCAGTAGTGATTTTTAACGTGTCACACATCGCAGTGGCACGGGACCTACGGCTTTACTTTTTATCCAACAGAAGGCGCATTTTCAGATTTTCCCCGCTAGAAAAGTTTCGCCGACCTCGGGCAGGTTCGAACCCGAGTCCCTCGGATCTAAAGGCAAATGCGCTAACCACTAGACCACCGAGGCCTGCGGTTATTAAAGATGGTTTACTAAACAATATTGAAATCCAGTTTTATCTAGATATCATTTGATCCAGATTACTCTACTCTACTCACGAAGTGAATTAGGATAATGGATAGTATTTAAACAGACTTAAATGTTTTCGGTACCGTTCCTCGTAAGAATTATATGGTAAGGGGTAAACGTCTGGGCAATTAGTAAAATTTAGGTACTAGAGTTGGTGAAAACGTAAGATCAATTTGTGTAAAACAACCTACTGTAGTCAACTTTCTTAAGATGTCTCGTAGAGTTTTTGAGTAGCTGTCTGTCAACATGACTACAGGTTGACAAAGGATGGTAAAACCGGCCGAGGTCCAGAACTACTAGTTGACGTTAATTAATAGTCATTTTAACTAATAGTCAGTAACGGAATGGTAAAACCAGGCCTAAGTGTAGAAGCAGATGAGTTATTTAAGACAAGTTTTGAGGATCTGATCAAAGACTTTGCAATTAGAAATAGTAGGTGGAAATGTTTAAAAAATAAATAAAGTGGAAGAATTCAAAAATAAACACCATTTTTCAACTTATTGTTCATTTAATAAATTTAGTTTACAGTTTAATATTGATTATATTTTGAATTAGTTATATATGGGAGCACCAAAATCTTCTAAAAGCTTGAGGCTTATAAAGGTGTTGATTCCGCTTTCAGTAAACCTATAAAAAAATTTCTCTACGACTATAATATAATGTATTCGTTACATATACCTTTTTAGTTGAAGAATGATAGATATTCTCCATTGCCGTTGGAGTCTGTTAAAAACGGTGGGATAATGAATCAGAATCCAATGGGCGTGGCATGTTAGCGCTTGGATCTCCCACTTGTTTTTGAAGTAACTGTCAAAAACAGTTTTAAATTTTCGTATTCGTAAAAACGGTAAGAACTAGGTATGAATAATTCAGACAGCGAAATAGCTGAGATGTGTTTGCCACCAGAAATAACGGAAACCGCGAAAACGACGTGTAATTTACTGCCGAGGAAATCGCAGAAACTGTACACACGGCATAAAATCGTTTGGGGCTAGTGAACCGATATACATATGTACGTTCATCTAAAGCAAAATTTTTATAATACTGATTCAGACCAGAAATTGTAACTTCCTATGAAATAGTTGTAGAGAAAGTATAGTCTCCTACTCGTGTAGAATAGCTATTATTCACTCGGATGATTCTGTCACTCGCCTTCGGCTCGTGACAGAATTTTCATCCTCGTGAATAATAGCTGTCATTCTACACTTGTTGAAGAATATACTATTATGTCTATAGGTGAAATAAACAAAGATAAGAGTTCTTTAATTTGTTTTAAGAATGTCTGCATGATAAAGAGCTGGTTTTCCTTATAAATAATAATAACACAAGAAAAAAAATTGGTGTAACACAATATTAATACAGTAGACGCCGAGGCATCCGAAATAGTGTGGACTTTTGGATAACTGAAAGTTTGAACAATATAGAGGTTATATATATTATTTGTTAATTTAATAAATATTATGATAAATAAAAAACACATGTGTCAGGAACTCTTTAATAACATAATGCGAGTATGTGCATATATTTATTAGCGCATCGGGCCTTAAGGCCCAGGGCTTGATTAACTGTGATCTCCATTTGATCCTATCCCATGCTAAGTTTTTCCAATCTCCGATTCCTGTTTCTTTTAAGTCTTCTTCTGTACTCTCCATCCATCTTTTTTTGGATCTTCCCTTTCTATTTCTGCCTTCCGGCTCTTCTATCCATGCTTCTCTGGTGCTTCTTTCTGTGTTCATTCTTTGTAGATGTCCTAGCCATCTTAGCCGACTTTGTTTCACTATCTTTGTAATTGTCGGTTCTTTGTATAATCTTTTTAGTTCTTCTCCACTGTCCCTCTTCTTTAACTCCTCCTTAAATAGTTCTAAGAATCCGTCTTTCCCAGGTCTCCAGTTTTTCAAGGTCTTTCTGTCTGGTAACCCATGCTTCCGCAGCATAGGTGACTACTGGTCTTATTATGGTCTGGTACACTCGTTTTTTGACCGAGTTGGATATGTTTTTCGCCCTTAGTACGTTGTGCAATCCTGCCGCACTTTTTGTCTGCCATAATCCTTCTTTCTATTTCTGGGTAAGTGGTTCCTTCGCTGGTTATTTCGACTCCTAAATATACCACACTTTCAACTTTTTCGATCATATGTTTTCTCTCCCCTACTTTGATTTTCAGTTGTTCCTTGTCCTGTTGCAACCTGCTGCCTGATATAAGGTATTTTGTTTTTGATTCATTAATATACAGTCCGAATGTTTGCGCCTCTGCGGATATTCTCTGTATTGTGGTCTTAAGTTCTTCCCTTATTCTTGCAATTATTGCCACATCATCGGCGTATGCTAAACACTGGTAGGAGTTTTTCATTATTGTTCCTTTCCTGTTTGTATATACCTAAGGTTAAATTATTTAAAAAATGAATTAATAGTTTTTTTATTAGCAAGATATCACTTGCGGTTGCAATGGGTTGTTATTCAACATATGCAAGAGATCTTTCGAGAGCCTTCATTCCTTCAGCATGGGAAATTTTAGGAACTTCATCTTCTATCTCGGCCAAATCTGTCTCGGGCATCCACAATTCCAAGGAGCTCAACATTTGTTAACTCTTCTTCCAGATTGTCGCCAGTAACCCTACTTTCAACGTATGATATCGCATTCTCACATCCTTCCATCACTGTGATAATTTAATGTAAACTTTTTTCAGCAGAATCATCTTCGGCCGGTATTATCGTTTGATTCTCATCTTTTTCAATAATTTTTGACCAAGATTTTTGAAGTGTAGAGCTCTTAACGTGATTCCATGCATCAGGGCTCCAATACACTACGGTCGTCAAATTTATTTGTTTCAAACAACTTATGAGGTTGTTATTATCAGCGAGTTGCTGTAATATGTCTTCCAAAAGAGCGCGACGATAATCGCGTTCAAATTTTCAAAAACTCCTTGGTCCATCGGTTGAAGTACGGAAGTTACATTTGAACACAGGTACATGACTTTTATATCACCACTTCTCAATTCAATCGCGTCTGGGTGTGAAGGTACATTGCCCAACAGTTGAAGAGCTTTTCTTGGAAGACCGCTGTTTTTCAAGAATTTTTCAGTTTTAGGGACAAACTCTTCAAAAAACCAGTCCTTAAACAAAACAGAATTCACCTGGGCACTTTTTTGGCTCTTGTAATAGGCAGGTAAAACATTTCGAGCAAAATTTTTAAATGCTCTTGATTTCACAGATTTACCAATAACCATTAAAGGCAGTTTATGTTTCCCTGAATAATTTGCGCAAGCTAAAATTCACCACAAATTTTTTGATTTCTTATACCGTGTCTTTTTTCGATCTTCCCAACCAGTCGTCGCTCACAGTAAATGTATCCGCTGCTTCTAATACTGGAAGATCTTCGCTGATATTTATGGCCTTTTGCTGTAAAATTGGACGTGAGATTGGAATTCCCCTATCGCGTTGTTGAATGAACCACAGAAAAAGGGCGCCATCAATTTTATTGTATTCACCTACTACCATGCTTTTTCATTTTAAATCGGCAGAAGCTAAGACGCTGTTCTACTGTTGTATTTTTTCGTGATTCTTCCGCCAATCCGCTACAGATAGTTCTCTTTTTTTCAGACGGTTAATAGCTGCAAGTTTTTCGGTAATTGTCATAACTTTTCGTTTGCGTTTATTCACTTTATCCATATTTTTAGAAACTGAAGCTCTTACAGTGGATGGCAAGTTTCTACATGCGTAATGGCAAAATTTTCTAGGCGTAATCGAAACCAGAACAAATTTTATTACTTCTAGGAAAGAAATTTGTCTAATTTCGGATAAAGCGGCGTCTGGTTAAAATCATTTTGGATAATAATTGTTAGACTCGTTTCGGATAATCCAGCGCTTCGGATAACCGGGCGTCTACTGTAAAAAACATAAACCAAGGAAGGAGACCCAAACAACTTTAATGGTACTTGTGGTATTATTCAAAAAGCTACGATAAAAGCTTGATGAACAGTGTGTTGTTATAAAATGTTTATAGCTACAATTCATTTTTAATGTAACCCTAAAGGAAAAGTTTCTTGCAGTTAAATTTGAATATCTGATTGGACGATTTGTAGTTACTCGAGTCTGCTCTTAAACAGTTTATTCTATAAGTGTATGAACCTAAATCAGAACAAATTTAGTCTTCTGATTTCTTCCTTTTGTTAATAATAAGTTTACTATAAAAAATTAATATTCTGCGATTTACTATGGGAAAATAGGTTTCTGCCAATCACTCTTATAACGGGTGTCTCAGTAACAACTTGAATTTTGAATTAGAAAAAAACACACTAATTAAATGAAAAATTTCAAAATTTTTATTCGTTTGAACAGTGTAAATGTTGACATTAAACATGAAACAAAATGTCAGTCAAATGGCCACCACGGCTCCGTTGGCAGGTGCGTACCCTTTTGATGAAATTTTCGAAGACATTTTGGATTAAAGGCGGCTGAATTTCACGAATGTGGCGTTCGATTTCTTCCTTGAGTTGTTGTATCGTCTCAGGGTGGTTCTTATAGATCATACTTTTCAAAAAACCCCAGAGGAAGAAGTCCAAAGGGGTTAAATCGCAACTTCTCGGCGGCCAGTTTTGGTCTCCAAAACGAGAAATGATACGACCCGGGAACTTCGTCTGTAATAAAGTCATTGTTTCGCGTGCGGTGTGGCAGGTAGCACCGTCCTGCTGAAACCACATGTCATGGATGTTCATTTCATTCAATTCCCTCCAGAAAAAATTTGACAACATGTCACGGTAGCGAACGCCGTTGACAGTTACGGAGACACCTTCACCATTTTCATAAAAGTACGGTCCGATGATTCCTCCTATCCACATGGCACACCAAACTGTCACTTTTTCAGGATGCATAGAACGTTCTTGTTTGGCGTGTGGATTTTCTGAGCCCCAGATCCTTGAATTCTGCGTGTTGACGTAGCCGTTCAGGTAAAAGTGAGCCTCATCACTAAAGATAATTTTGGTATGAAATGCTTGCTATTGTTCCAAGATCCAGTTGCTGAAATTTCTGCGCTGTCCATGATCGGCCGGCTTCAGTTCTTGTGTCAGCTGAATTTTGTACGGGTGGAGGTGCAAATCCTTCGACAAAATGCGTTGGTGAGTGCTGCGGTTGATGTGCAATTCCTGGGCGCGCCGCCGGATGGAGGTGTTTGGTTGTTCTGCGACACTGGTTCTTACGGCGGCAATGTTAAGAGCCGACCGTCCAGGGCGAATACGCACAAGGCTTCTCTCGTCTTTCACTAAAAAGGTCTGCTCAAATTTTTTGATTAAATTTT
>JABXWE010006981.1:0-17304 GCA_014611495.1 Limonius californicus
ATATATATATATATATATATATATATATATATATATAGGTCAAACAATTGGAAATTTCGACAACAGATGCAAAGAAGACATACGCTCATACAAATACAGAGACCCAGAAAAATGTAGGTACGCTGAACACTTATTAGAACGCAATCATGCATTGACATCAAATAATATACCATTTTTACAGTTCTGCGATGATAAACGTAAACTGGACATACTCTAGGCCTTTAAAATTCACAAACATACTTTAACAAATACACCTTTAATGAATGGCCAAATTGAGCTCATAAATTTCTTGCTATTGAAAGTTTTGGAATAGAACACCAGAGCCAAGTCCGAAATCAAGATTCAGTGTGCTGTTGGCCTCTCTATACATGTTTACAATATTAAATGCTTTTGAAAATGACTTGTAAAATGACGAAATACGTATGAAGCCAATAATAAATATCTGCTGAAATTGAGTCTATTATTATTAAGTATTAAGTATATTAAAGTATAAATATGAATTTCAACGAAGCAAGGCAAGAAGCAATTAACAACGTAATTGCGGTTGCATATAGACAAAAAACTTAGCTATGTTTAATTACTTCTATCACCTTATAAGGCACTTGCATTGCATCTATGAATTTTTGCAACTTACAAAATACATAAACTTCTTGTTTAGAAAGCTATCGATATTAATTTTTTAAAGCTATGTACAGCTGGTTAATAAATCTTTATATATGATATACAGGATGTTCGAAAAATAAAGAACAATATCTGGGGAATATAATATACACACGCGGTCAAGGAAAAATTACAAATACACCCGTGTTCGGAAAAGAACCGTTTCAGATTTAAACGCCCTTTAATATTAAAAATTATTTATTCTATATATGCAAATTATATTAAATTTTCAAATTCCTGTTCTTGAACTTGTGGACAACACCAAGACGTCTTATCATCGATTGTCGACACTTTCAAAAATTCCGAATATTACGTATTACATTACCGCCGTCCACGATGCGTTGACACAGTTATGTCGATAATTGGGGTTAAATAAAGTAAGCTCTATAAATGACCACAAACATAGAAATCCAGAAGATTGCAACCAGGCGGCCATGGAAGCCACGTAGTTGGACCACCTCTTCATCGCTCGCCAAACCTATCGTTAAGGAAATGTCTTGCTGCAAGTCTAAAATGTGGAGACGGCCCGTAGTGCACGAAGCACATGCGTTGCCGTGTGGCTAGTGGAACGTTCTCAAATAAATTTGTTAAATCCTTGTTCAATAACTGTTCGTGAAGATTGCTCATTAATCTGCTAGGCAAAAAGTGGAGTCCTTATTTCATCAGCAAGAATACCAACCCATACGTTGACACTGAACTGCTGTTGGTATCCTCTTCTTCTTCTCATTTATAACCCTCTGTATGTTTTTGCCTGCTGTACTATTTATCTCCATCTTGATCGATCTTCAGCTACTTTTCTCCAAACTCTAACTTCCAACATGCTTAGATCTTCCTCGCACCAATCTATCCGTCGCTTCCTAGATTTTCTACCGCTCTCCACTCCATTATTTGTCTGGGAATTCGTCCGTTACCTATCCTTAGAGGATGTCCTAACAATCGGAGTCTTAGGCTTTTTATAAATCTAACTATATCTTCACTCGCTCTTAGTCTCTCTAATTCGTGGTTCATTTTCAATCTCCATTCCCAATATTAATAATATCTCGTTGCCCTTTTGAGTATCTATATTTAGCAGCCATATGTCGCGACTGCTATGATCAAGCTTTTGTAAATGTTTCGTAAAGTTTCGATAGGCGTATAATATTCTATTACCTTCGATTATTCTGGATTATATTTCGTCTTTTCCACTACTGTCCTTTATACAGTTAGCTCCTAAACAATTAAACGTTGTTAAATTTTGAAGTCTAATCCGTCTACTTCGATGTTTGACTACTCCACCTGAATACGTCCTGTGCTACTCATGTATTTAGTTTTTTTCAATTGTATGTAGCCCTCGCTCTTTCGCCGATTGGTTAGTCTCCCTTACTACTTGTTTCTTTCGACCTATAATTGTCACATCGTCAATATAGGTACACGTTTGTATTCATACTTCCCTTTACTTTGGCTTCTCTGGTGGTTTATTCTAGTAGTAGTAGTTTTTGTACGGTCGGTGTCTACTTCATACAAAAACGTATTTTCTTCTGCCTATAGATGGTTCCTATGGAAGTTGATTATGCTGTTTCTGTTAAAACTGGCTTCATCAGTAAATAGCACGAAATGTATAAAATTATGATCCATAGCATTTTTCTGGACAATCCATGGCAAAAACCAAATCTTACAGCATAATTATCTAGATTCAAATCTTGCACACACTGAAGATGGTAAGGATGCAAAAGTTAGTTTTTCAAGACTCCCCACGCTAAGGAGTGCGAATTTTCTAGAACATTACTTACTCCACTTGTGCTTACAGAAGGATCCTCGGCAACACTATCGAAAATTTCTTCCTCAACATTAAGATACCCCAGCACACAACTGTATATGACAGTAACTAAGACAGAATGAGCAGTAACAAATAAATATCATCACTCAGAATCGGAAACCGCTGAAAAACATATACTGAAACTTTCATTTCCGGACATGGGTATATTACATATTCCACAAATATCGTCCCCTATTTTACGAATTTACCAAAACAATTTACGGTTAGTTGAGCCATGTGACCTGCAATTCTGCGGTGAATATGCTGTTGTACAAGCATAGACGCACTTGAATGTTCGTGTCAGCGGACACAAAGGCTGCTCCTACTCCGTTATCACTTTTGGACCCATCTATGTATATATACCTGTATTATGTGGGTGGGAGTTTCCCACGGAGATCTTTGAAAGTACTGAACTCTAGTGTAACACGAAGGATTGTATGTGTCCAAGGGGGTATGTCAGAGAAGGAGTTTGGGATTGTGGGGGGGACTTTTAGGTTTAGCTGTATGAGTATTTGTTCAAATCTATAGAGTAGTGGTTTGGATAGCTTAGGTTATAGGTCGTGTGAAAGCGGGTATTGAAAATAGCATCATACACAGAATTTTGTGGGCAAGAGGATATTCAGGCAGCAAAAATACTTTTGCGGTTGGGCTTGTTACGAAAGTACCAGTTGCTATTCGTGTAGCTGTATTATGGACTGCTTCTAATTGGTTTAGTCTATGGGGTGTTGCTTATGAATATATGATTGCTCCATAATACAAGTGAGAACGGATTAAAGTTCTGTAGATCATAAGTAGGGTTTGCGTATCTGCGCCCCATTCATAGGTAGATAGTGTTTTAAGTATTCATCCGCATAATTGATCTTTTGATTATCTAGTAGCAGGTTCAATTCTTGGTTGTCTTGATCCTTTTTCCTAAAATGTATGACTGTCGTTTTTGAGGCGGCAAATTTGTAACTTGAGTGTTTTGACCAGTTTACTAGACTGTCGATTGCATTTTGAAGGTAATTCTGGACTGAGGTAAGCACTTTTCCATAGCAATATATCATTATATCTTCTGCAAATAAGCCGATAAACACTGGAGGAGAAATTTTAGTTTATATATCATTTATGGCTACTAGGAACAGTGTTACGCTGAGAATCGAGCCTTGCGGGACTCCATTCTCTTGGGTTACGGTGCTGGAGTAGTGAACGTTGTATCTTACCTTAAGGCATCTTTCCTGGAGGAAGTTTTGGATGAAGGCGAGTATATTACCATTTAGGCCAAAGTTATTGAAGGTCTTAATTATGTGATACCTCCAGGTCATGTGAAAAGCTTTTTCTAGGTCGAAACACACTGCAATTAAATGGAATTTGTTGGCAAACGAATCATATATATCAGCTTCTAGGTGTATTAAGCTTTTGTATGTGGAGTGATTTTGTCTGACGCCACTTTGATATTTTGAGAGTAAGTTGTTGTGCCCTAAAAACCAGCGAAGTCTATAGTTTACTATTTTTCCATTAGCTTACATAGTGTTGAAGTAAGGGATATTGGCCAATAGCTCAGAGGGTTTGATTTATCCTTCCTTGTTTTATGGACTGGAATTGTTATGACTTCCTGCCAGTTTCGAGGAAAACTATGGTTGCTCCACATTAGGTTGTATAAGTCAAGCAATTTCGTTTTGGCTTTGTTTGATAGTTTTTGAAGGAATATAAATGGGATATTATCAGGGCCCGGCGCGGTGTTGTGGCAGTTCTGCAAGGAATACTCTAGTTCCTACATTTTGAGCGTTTCATTGATGGGATGGTTTAAGTCTTGAGTAACTCAAATTTTAGATGCTTCTGCGAATCTCTTATGTTCAATAAATTCTGCGTCATAATTTTTGCTGTTAGATGTGTTCGAGAATGTTGTAGTAAGTATCTCAGCTATTTCATTTGATGAGGTAACAGTGGTGTTGTTAGTCGTGAGTACGTTTATTGTATGCAGAGAAGGGGTTAAAGGAAATACTGTCATTTTTATAGATATCAAACAAAAACTGGAATGTAGCGATAGTTGGACAGATTAAGGCTGCTACACATGTTTATTATGAATCATAAAGAACCTATAAGTAATCTGTGAAGAAATTAATATGTCCAATTTTATCAATTGTGAATAGATTTAAGAAACTTAGGCGTAGTTCGTAATGCACGTTCATAACATTATATATTTCAAAAAAAATGTATGTTTTGTAAAGTAAAAATAAATGGTGTAACTGGACTTTGCATTAATAACTATAAAATGTTTGATGATTTAAACTGATTAGTGTAGATAACTACAAACTCCAAGAGAATTGAATATGGAAAAGAAGGTAAGCGTGTCGTTAGTGGGGCGAATAAGTTTCTATCGCATTTTCTAACTTATAATCAAGCCGCTACAATAGTTTCCAATCTTTGAACTTTAGTGTTTCTTGATGTATATCCGCTATGTTTATTTATACATCTCAATCCTAAAGGTTGTCTCTTTTCATAGCACGGCACTTAGCTGTCTATCATAACTTTAGCCTCTGATAAATATTATACACTCTTGTGTACTCTTTTACGACTAAGTCCTCCTGCGTAATCTGGTAACCAATTGGTATCATCTTTGGCAGTGTAAAGAGGGTAGTCAGAGTTCGCTTGGTCGTCTTGCTCGGAGTGTGTATCCTCATTATCATCGTCATTTGTTCAGATTTGATAATCAGCACTTTCTTGATCAGATACATGGGCCTCATCCTACAGCCTACAGACAAAAGAAAACATTTTGTAAACCATGACAGAATGACACAATTTAATAAAAATTTGACCATCTATATGCTAAGACTAGTTTTACTATTATTAGTCTGCACTTTGACAAAATACCAAAAACGTGGTCACCAGGCAGATATAACAGAAAGATAAGAAAAGCTAGACAAGCTCAAAACACTGCGACTTTTGGAATAAATAAATAAACCATTAATAATAACCAAATGCTTCGTAATTAAAGCGGGTAGATGTTTGCAATAGTTTTCCTAAATGGTGTTTCTCTTCGTAACATCTCAATATTTCTCTAACACAAATAAATTACAGCTCTAATTTATAACACTTGTAGTAGAACGTCATTTAATTTTAACACAAATACTGTACACTGTACTGTGATTTTGTGATACTCTTATATTTGCAATCACCTATATGCTCTCGGAGTCGCAACTCGATGAAACGCCCAGTTTGTCCAATATAGCTTGCGCTATAGGAGCAGGGGATGTTGTAGACATCGGCTGATTTTAAGCTAGAAGTATGATCTTTAGCTGATCGGAACCCTTTGCTTAGGGTTTCTTTGGTTCGATAATATTTCATTTAAAATATATTACGAAACACTTACCTTCATTTGTCGTCGAGATTACCAAGCTAAGCAGGCTTTCCGGACTCAGCTGGACCACAGCGAACCTCTGAATACGGGGTTCCGTCCATTGAAACAACGAAGGTAAGAAAAATTGTTAATTGGTTTTGTCTAGTGTGCAATGAACGTTACACAGAGGAAGACTGGATCCAGTGTTCCAAATGTTTAGAGTGGTGTCATGAAGTTGAAAGTGGTTATAAAGGCAAGGGACAATTTATTTGTGATATTTGGATCTAGCAGTCATCTTACCGGTGCCGTGGGGAAAAAGACGAAAATGCAATGCTTTCTTTACGATTTTTTAAGAAGAAAAATTAAGTTTTATTAAATTTACAAATACAATAAGTTTAATGCTAAGATATCAGTGTACGCATTAGACATAGTTTTATTAACAAAATAAATGTTTTTCAAGGAAAAAATTCTTCATAGTCATCTTACCCCAACTTCCCCTACCTTTGTTCGTGGCTGAAAAATATATTAAAATTGCTGTCATGAACGACAAATTGCCTACGCTCATCAAGACGAATTAAGTATAAATTTCATAAAATTATCGCTGTGTCTGTGTGGATTGATAACAAACTTTAAACTGGCAAGACCTGCTCTAATTTACTTTTGTCTTGATGGCACGATAATTTCCTAGAGTTTTGTTTGATATCAACTTCGTAGTTGTATTAAATCGTCTTTACATCTTGTGCTTTATTAGTAAAATTACAAGATGATATTTTGTGGTGCTGTGAGACGAGGAAGAGTCATAGGAAACAGCAAAAGCTCACATTCACCTAAAACCACTATGTTGGTATTTTTGATGATTTATTTTCACGTTCATGATAAACGCGAGGACGTAAAAAGAAGCTTTATATTCCATTATATCGAAATAACGTTTATTAAGTTTAGTGTTATCGGAGTTTCGACCTCATCTCGCCCTTTCTACCATTCCCTTCTCGTATTCCATTTCAATACACTTGCTCGGTTTTCTACTCGTTTATTAATATCAGCGATAATAAACCGGGCCCAGAAATTTAATAATTGTTACTGCAATGTATGCACTGTAAAGGGGCAATAAAAAGGGCTATAAAAAGATACTGTCATGATTTTCAGCGAATAATTTTTAGCAAAAAAGAAAAACTATAAAGCAGGATACTAAAGTTTTACGATTGAGCAACATAACAGATACCAGTAAAAACCTAAACTGTTTTATTTGCGCTTCTGATTAGATATTCTTTGTGGCTAGGGAACCCTAAACATCGGGAAAAGGGCTGTTTGAAAGTACAAAATTTAAGTTTTAACAACGGGTTTATTTTCGTATTATTGCTGCTGGTGCACGTAATAACGCTTCAATAATAAAATAACGATTTAAATATTGCCTAAACGGTAAAACTGCAATGAAACGAAGTCAGTATCACTATAATAGTTTATATGTTACGGCGAATTGAAGCTTAAGAGGGTTTCATGAATTTCAGTTTTATTTACTGTGCAAATGCGGTTTCAGATTTAACGCATATGGAAATAACCCACCCTATTCGCCCCATGAATAATAAAGTAACACTAAACCATCTTGAAAATTCTTAACCCTGACCCCTTAATAATGATGCAAAACCCGTACTTAAATAAAACTTTATACTCAGATCTTTAACAATTAAACCTGGAAACTTAATAAACCTACTTATTACAATACAGAGAGAAGTTCTATAACTCTGAAGATACACTTTGCAAACTTAATTGATTTATAGTTTCTATACATCTTTTCATACTAATAACATTTTAGTGGCGTAACATAGCACAGAAGATTTTTAAAACCAATAAGCATAGTCTTTCGATATTATTTCTCTTGTAAATCTTATCAAATTTTGGATTCAGTTTCATCTTCGGTTTTTACAAGGTGATACCTTTAACATAAGAATGTATTAAAAGCCGGTACAAAGCAAAAGTAGTAAGCGATATTCTGTTACCAACGAGGTCGGCTTTTTTAATTTGGAGGGTTCTTTGCCGAAACAACTAGGACCAATAACATGCTGGCCTAATACTCAGTTACAAACTGTATCAGAAGAAAAAAGAAACTGGGACAAATCAGCAATAAGATCTAGCTGTAAACTTTGATATGGATGAGGTATGAACTAAATTAGAGAAACCATTACAGTAACAATGAGGGAAGTTTGTTAAATCATCAAATGTTCCAATAGCAAAACTTGACACAAAAATATGAAGACATCGAGATTGTCAGTTGAACGCATCATAGCAAACAAAATGGAGTTCCAAGAAAACTGTTACGCTACTTCGCGCATCGTTAGAATAAGGGGGTGAACCCTGGGGGAAGGTCATTTTGGGTAAGTGAGTCTTGGTCAAAGTGCCTCGAAAGAATGTCGTACGCCGCTCGTAACTATTAAACTAAATTTTCCGACAACGCGTTCTCAAATTTCACATTCGTGATGATTTAGAATCGAGGCTTCCTAGCCGTATATAACGAATGCGGAATCTGTGAGTGCCGTTTTGGGGCTACTAGTGTAAGAAACTCGTGGCTCTTGGAGTCTAGGTTTTTTTAGTGAGTTAGATTGTGTGATCTCGAAGCCCTGAGGCCTCATATTCTCCGTTGTTGAGACTTTGGCTTTACCTTGGGGATTACGTAGCCGGGTACGTCGAAAGGTCCGAAGTCAGAGCTACCGCTACCATCTCAATATCCATTTCCAAATTCTGAAGTGAATGGTATCACTGACATCAGTTTACATCTGTCGGCCGTTCCGGGCACAAAATTTTCCATTTGATGGCACTGCTTTGTTGGAGCGGATCCCCTCTTCTAACTGACGGTCCTGACTGGTGGTCTGCTTACGGCAGGGGAGACCTACCTGGTGGAGGTTGTGGCAGTCATCCTCGAAGGAAGCACCCGAAAGGTCGGAGTAAGTGACTCCTGTTCAATCTACTTTTGAGTTTGGTTAATGGTGATTGTACATCTGGTGCCACGTGTCGATAAAGCATTCTGCGACTCGCACACAATTTGTTGAAACTAGTCGATATAGTGCCGTCATCCTAGCTGTCCCCGTTCTTCTGGTCTTTTATCCTAGAGGTGCGTCGATCTCGTCTATGTAAACCTGTCTTCGTGTTTCTTCTTCACCTCGATGCCGACTAAGATAAAAGTTATTCATATTATTAGCTAATGGTGTAGTTTGCAAACAGTAACTTTTTTCTGTTTACCAAATGCTTCTATTTCTCTTTTTGATACGTAAAGGTGGCTGTATGAAGCATTGTTGCCATTGGTTTTTATACTTAATATTTAATTTGTATTAGTTTTCTGAATTGATAAATAATATCGTATACAGTGGGAAGAGGTTCAGGCGTCTCCAGACCTTTGAGATATATATTTAAATTATACCAGGAACGATTATGATGCAGATTGGAACGTTGTTGGCTTGTACCAACTTTTCCTTTCCTATTTAGTTTAATACATTTATAACCTATTACTTGTTGTTCTGTGTATTTTACCTTCTCCGTGTGTATTTTGTAGTTGCATTGAGGCAAGGAGGAAGCACAGCAGAGTTGGTTCGACCATATCTCTCGATTTTCGATTCTTTCACGAGGATGTTCGTAAATATTTGAAAGCGTAGTGCCCACCTATTTCACATATCCCTAAACTAATTGATGAGTCGTCCCGAAGATTTCTTACGTTGTCGGATGACGTAAATGTATGTTTGACACGCAACCAAATTTCTGGCGTCCTATTTTTATTTTGGCTCGTAACTACATCCATTAAGAAGCTAAAACACAAGGAGAGTTATATCCATCAGAAGAAAACAGGCATTTCTGGACACTACATCGCAATATTTACAAAGTCTAAATACAATCTACTAAACTTAAAGGATAGTTTCAGGGGTTTTCCTCAGCTAAAGACTACTACCCTAGATCCTGGAGATGGAAACTTAGTTTGTTATACGATCTTAGGTTTTCTATAAATGTAATTCTATCATACAGAGTCGCTGTTAAAGATGGAAGCAGAGCTCTCTTGCTAAAACTGTTTTAAGATATACATCTGAAAATTAGAAAATTAGAATTTCAATTATTTTGCATATTTTAGAATAAAACTAAATTTTTTTAGACTCGCAGTTTTGGAGCGCACCTGTTTGATTTTTTAAATAGCAACATGGACGATATGATACATTATTGGAAAGCTTATGTTTTCTCATCTCAAATCATCTCAAATATATATGAGGTTCGTCCCCGTGGGGACGGGTACCGGTATAGCACAAAGGCAGAGGTTCGTGATAACTATGCTGTGAGATGATAATAGTTATCACAGGTTCTATTATATTTAAATATACAAGTTGTTAATAAAATGCCCTAAAAGCTTCAAGTAAACTCTTTCCTTTAAAAAAAATTTGCTTCACATCTTAGTTTTCTTGTACGATGGTGTTAAAGTTTATACCTTTAGTGTGGAATTTTAGGAAAATGGTTATAAGAAATTACGTAAAATATGTATTTGCTTAACGAGGAAACTTAAATTAATTCAAAACCGCTAATTAACATTAAATTATCAATTTAGTTGTTCGTTTGAAAGTACTGTTAAAAATCATACTTTTGGTAAAAGTACAATTTGACAACAATGCGGGTGCATGGGTACAGTGATAAAAATTTCGAAAATCTGTTGTTTGCGTTTTGACACGTATGTCAAGTAAATCAATTTTGAACAAACATTACGAATTCTGCATTAAATTCGCCTTTAATTTGTGGTATTCAGTTCACTTGTCTCTTGGCCATTATTATGGCGTACGCTATAAACGAGTACGTGGATATGATTTGGATTCTTGCGGAATGTGAGGGAAACTGCAATGAGGCTGCCAGGTTTTACGCTCAGCGCTTTCCTAGTAGAAGACATCCAAGCCACGTAGCAATTCGAGCTGCAAATCACAGTGTTGCTAAGTTTCAAATGCTTTAACTGGCTCTTATGAGGACACTAAGCGCGATAGGAAGTCCCTGTTTGCAAATTTGAGGTGTATATCGGTTGTAGAAAAAGTTTACCTGAAGCTTTTAAGGCAATTTGGGGACACTCTGTATATATATATATATATATATTATAAATTAAAATACATTTGATTCGATCAGATAAATAAAAGTAATATGGTCTGCAAAATCCTGGTAGGTATGCCCCTGGTATTGGGTCAAATGTCGAGGGGATGGAACTGTGCTGGTTGATCTTGGTAGGCTGCCTGCGCGCGTGGCGGTTGGACTCTGTGAACTTATAGAAATAAACAAAATGGTTGCCACCTGGCAATTAGTTTTAAATATAGTATGTGAAATTTACGAAATCACTAATCGGAGTCGTTTTTAGTGTTCACACAATTACAAGATTAAATTGTCATCTGATACGTATATGGGTAAGTTTAATTCACTTGTGCAGTTTTTTATTGTTTTCTTGCCTTCATTGGTTCAATGATTGGAACCCGGTAATCAGCGGATCGCTACGGCCCACATAAGCTAGGAGAGCCTGCCCGATCGTGTAAGTATTTCATAGGATACTTTAAATGAAATATTACCGCACGGTGAGTACTAGGAATTATATTGACACCTAATTTTGAAAATACGTACAATCTGGTCGGGCCGACTAAAACATATTTTCAAATTAGTTGGTGAAGTCCAATTACGATTTGAAAATCAAAAGTCCGATTAACCTGACTGGCCGTCTTATAAGACCTTCAATCTGTTATTTGATTTTTATGTTAACCAAATTGATACTAACTGGCATAAACTGCTTGATATCAACTAAGTTAACCCCAAACGGCGAAATGTTCCACAAAATGAATAAATGCTACACCATGCAGGTAGGTTGATTTTACTGAATTCTCCGACGTGATGGAGATTCCCGCTGACTGAGAATATTTCGACGGTTTAACTTCGGCTTGCTTCCTTGTCTGATGCACTATTACTTTTAGTTTCGGGCTTCAAATTCCTTTAGCCTCCCTCTCGAATGGACCTGAACTCCAAATTTCGGAGACTTCTTTCTCTAGATGAGCCGGACTCCAAGTTAATGAATTTGTTCTGGCATTCCGGCTTTACACCGGTTCCACTTCCCTACGCCCTTCCTCCGGAGTGTGATCGGACGCCATGATGAGCGCGTGGAGGAAAACAATTTGCAACTCCACTAACACTGCTGCGGACGCCTCTTTCGGAAACTAAGGCGACTCAACATTTGATTGCCAAATGCTAAAATGGGTGCTCCCGGAAACGTGAGAAAATAATGCAGAAACATTAAGAAAAGGTTTTCAATGTGTCCAGCCGGCTAATTTATTGTACCGGGTGGCCAACTAAGAATGGACGCCGGCTGTATCTCAGAAACTACTTATCGTATAACTTTGGGAAAAAAATACTGAGGTAAATCGGCCAAGAGAAATCGCTGGAAACTATTTTCAAGTTCGTAGGATGACCGCTAGGGTTCGCAATTGCTATGACCAATCAGAAAATGGGATTTTTCTCAAAAATATGCCCAATTAAGAGGTATTTTAAATAGTGGCATTGTAATCTTTGTAAAATTTGCAATCTTTTTATGTAACCCACTTTGCTCTGTCTTTGCAAGTAAAGTGGTGGGGGAAGGTTAAACTTTCTTTAAAGTGTTGGGGGAAGGTTAAACTTTCTTTTCTTCAATTAAGGATAACTCCGGTGTGGGTTAACAGAATTAAACAAACTAGGGCTCGTTTGAAAGCGATTTTATTACTGAATAATCTACAATATATACTGTTCCTGAACTTATTTTACCGTGGTAGCTAGAGGGCGCTGTTTGACATCGTAACCGTTATTGCACGTTTTCATAAAAAATTTAAATGGCAGGCTATGTCTATTTTTACACAGTTAAATAGAGCACAAAATTTCCAAAAAATTGGTCCAACCCGCATCTTTCTATCTTTTTTCTAACGGGAGATATTAAGAGAACAAATAAAGTTGCTATATGTTACTATATGCTGTATGTCCGGGAAATGCAATGATGAAACTATCGAAAAAAACATTTATGGAATCGGATTTATTGAATTGCCCCACTTTACTCAATGGCGTCCTAAATGTTCAAACTGTCGTCCATCATTTTCTATGCACCTTAGCATTCTTTCCTGTGTGGAACCAACTGCAGTCTCTATTTCTGCCCGTGAAATATTTTGTAGACAGTCCCTTATTCGCGCAATCATATTATTCCTTGTAGTAGGTCTGGTTGCAAAAACGATATCTTTTACTCGACCGCATAAATAAAAATCCAGGCATGTTAAATCCGGTGACCTAGCCGGCCATGGAAATATGCTGCCCCGTCCTATCCATCTACCAGGGTAGGTGGTATCCAAGAAGTCCCCGCACATTCACAGCGAAATGAGCTGGGCAACCATCGTACTGAAATAGCATTTGTTGTCGAATTTCAAGGGGCACATCCTCTAACAAAATCGGCAATTCCTCTCTTAGAAATTGTAGATAGGTCTCTCCATTCAGTCGATTAAAAAAGAAAGGTCCGATAAATGACATTAACATGAAACTAAAACGTTTAAATATTTTGACGTACCTATTTACCTCTTTTTGTTTCATAGCATACTAGTATAATTTTTAATTCGACTATTATAGGCCTAGGCGGCAGCTTAACTTTACTTGTTCACTTAATATCTCCCGTTACAGAAAAGATAGAAAGTTGCGGGTTGCGCCGATTTTTTGGAAATTTTGTGCTCTATTTAACTGTTTAAAAAGAGACATAGTCTGCCATTTAAAATTTTTATGAAAACGTGCAATAACTGTTACGATGTCAAACAGCGCCCTCTAGCTACCACGGTAAAATAAGTTCAGGAACAGTATATATTGCAGATTATTCAGTAATAAAATCTCTTTCAAACGAGCCCTAGTTTGTTTAATTCTGTTAACCCACACCGGAGTTATCCTTAATTGAAGAAAAGAAAGTTTAACCTTCCCCCACCACTTTATTTGAAAAGACAGAGCAAAGTGCGTTACATAAAAAAGATTGCAAATTTTACAAAAATTACAATTCCACTATTTAAAATACCTCTTAACTTGGCATATTTTTGAGAAATATTCCATTTTCTGATTGGTCATAGCAATTGCGACCCCTAGCGGTCATCCTACGAACTTGAAAATAATTTCCAGCGATTTCTCTTGGCCGATTTACCTATCAGTATTTTTTTCCCAAAGTTATACGATAAGTAGTTTCTGAGATACAGCCGGCGTCCATTCTTAGTTGGCCACCCGGTACAAGTAATAAACTTACAAACAACTTTAGAAGCAACTGCAATCTCAATAATTATCCCCCAAAAGTTAACAATATGCTCGGTTTACCTTCCACCAAATGAAGACATCAGTAAGGAAGAAATCTCAAACCTTATCAAAGATCTTCCACAACCATACATTATCAGCGGTGACTTTAATGGTCATAACCCATTATGGGATAGCACAAAAACAAACAGAAGAGGACACATAATTGAAGATATTATAGATCATGAAATGATTCTCCACAATGGTGGATCAAACATATATTTCTGCACTAGAACAAGCAATTTCTCCAACATTGATATTACGATCTGCTCTCCAAGAATCGCACCTGAAATCTCTTGGAACACTCTGCCATATCTCCGCGGGAGTGATCATTTCCCTATTTATATCACTTTCCCTAACCTATCAATACATCCGCACAATATTTCTATGCAAAACTACCCAAAGTGGAACCTTAGAAACCCTAACTGGGATTTATTTACAACATTAATTACAACTGAAATAACAAGCAATTTAAATAACATAGATGAAATTGTAGAAGAGTTTACCAAGTCTATAACTACAGCAGCCGACCAATCATTTAGACGATTAAAAAATCAGGATAATACCTTGGTGGAATGCAGATTGTCAGAATGCAATAAAAGAAAACAATCAAGCACTATATGCTTATCGACGAAATATGAATCAAGAAAATCTTATCCATCTTAAAATAATGAGAGCTATTGCACGACGAACTGTACCACACAGCAAAGAAAAATCATGGCACATCTTTTTCTCATCAATAAACCCCCATACTCCCATTAGTAACGTCTGGAAAAAATTCAAAAATTAAAAGGCTCTAAAACACAGCAACGCACTTCCTGTCTAATTAGTGATTCTTTGGTCATCACCCAACCAAAAGATATGGTCAACATCTTAGGAAATACTTTTCAGTCTAATTCAAGCAACGAAAACTACGACACAGAATTGATCACACGAAAGGAAGAAATGGAAAAACTACAGATTGAAATAAACATCCCAGTTAATGATCCTCTCTCTTTTGCTGAACTCATTCACATACTAACAACGATGAAAACGAAAAGCAGTCCAGGACCTGATGGCATTACCTACGCTATGATTAAACACCTACCTCATAAATCACTCCAAGATCTTCTTCAAATATACAATTATATTTGGAATAACAGAGGCTACCCAAGCCAGTGGAAAAAGTCATTCGTAGTCCCCATACTTAAAACAGGCAAGGCGAAAACAGATCCGAAAAGCTATCGACCTATAGCATTATGAAATTGTCTTGGAAAATTTTTAGAGAAAATGTTTAATCACAGGCTGCTTTGATTTTTAGAATCAAATAACCTCATAAACAAACATCAAAGCGGTTTTCGTTCAGGGAGGGCAACAACAGACAAATAATTAGTCTGGCAATAGAAATTGAAACAGCTTTCAGATATAAACAACATCTTGTATCTGTCTCTCTAGACATTGAAAAGGCTTATGACACTACATGGAAACATAACATACTTTTGTCCATGAAAGATTTTGGACTGGAGGGAAACATTCTTCATTTTACACAAAATTTTCTAAGTAACAGAGAATTCATGGTTAAGACAAACAACTAATATCCGCCCCAAAACTACAAGAAAATAGCGTACCTCAAGGAGAAATTTTAAGTGTAACTCTATTTCTGATTGCCATAAATAAAATAACACAAGAAATCCCAAAATACATGAACATATCTCTATACGCAGACGATCTAATAATCTATATGAAAGGAAAAAATTTAGAAACTATTCAAAGTAATTTTCAACACGCTATTAACAAATTAGAACTATGGAGTAAAACCACTGGTTTCCAGATTTTCAGCGCTAAAACCAAAACCATGCATTTTTGCAAACTTAGAAAAGCTCACGATGACCCAAGCATTAACATAAACAACATATATATTGAGTTTGTAAATGAAATGAAATTTTTAAGAGTTACATCTGAGAAAAATCTGACTTGGACCGCCCATATTCAAAATATCAAAACCGAATTCAATCATCGCATCAACCTACTTAAATCATTAGCACATCATTCATGGGGATGCCTCAGAACGTCTTTACTGAACATTTATAAAGCCCTCATCCGATCGAAACTGAATTATGGATGCATTGCGCATAATAGCAATAATATAATAAATACAGCAATAAGGATAGCAACTGGAGCTTTTCGAACGAGTCCTGTACCAAGCTTACTCTGCGAATCAGGGGAACCACCCTTACACTATAGACGATCTTTGTTAACCCTATCATATATAGCTAAATTGGCCTCCCGACCAGATATTCCTGTATATAACAACATATTCCACACTATACATAACAAATTGTTACAAAAAAACGAAACTCCGTTGCAACACAAAATCTTAGACATAATGCAAACCCTACAAATCTCGTTCCAAAACATACCCACTATCTGACTACACCATGGAAACAAAAGGCCCCTGAGTATATCCTGTAGCTTTCTGTATTTACTAAAAGTGACACACCACCGGATTTGTTTTGAACTAGTTTTAAAGAAATCCAACATAAACTTCAGTAACACAATTTTATCTATACGGATGGCTCAAAAACTGAAAGTGCTGCAGGAGCTGCCTTTATAACAGAGGAACAGAGCATGAAATTCCATCTAGCTAGTGCGATAAGTAACATCATATCCCAAATTCACTAAAGGAAGCTCTCTCAAATAATCTCACTCATACGAAAAATTTAATTAACTTCCTTAAAGAAATCAACATGTATCAATTAATATAATTTTATAAAGATTACCAAAACAATTAGTATGTAAGATATATTGTAAAGTATTGTAGTTAAGGCTGATCCTCCCGGCCAAAATTGGTTATTTTTTTATTTTTTGGGTGTAATTCATTTTTTTTATTATATGTATCATACATCAAATTACGCGTATTTTTAATATCTACACCGCTGAATATGTTTGATTATTAAAAAAAAATGTATCACGTAAAAAGTAGACCGCAATCGTTTTATTTTTATTGTTTTTGCATTATTTGGTATCTAGATCTAAAGATAGCCTTTTGATTTTTTGGATTAACATTAATAATACTATTCCCTAGCCCGCTGAATCTAAACCAAGACGAAGAAAAAATTATTTATTTAAATAAAAGCAAGAACGTAGAGGACGATGTATCTTCATGCCTACGACACTTTTAGAAAAGAAAATAAGCAGACATGTGTAAAATGATGTACTTGATATAAAT
>JABXWE010006983.1:0-30014 GCA_014611495.1 Limonius californicus
TATCTGGGAAAATCACTAATCTACAAGTGTGCATAATTTTTTGCTACTTAATAACAATTTCAATGAACATTTTGCTCTCCAGTACAGTTTGAACGTATTTTACTCTCACTGCAAATCACATGATTTTGATTTTCCCTGTATTCCAGCCAATGTTTTAAAAGTTTTGTATTTAATTATGGATCTACTAGTCATGCAGAGCTTTTTATCAAGAATATTTTTTTTTGTGAAATGTAAGATAAACTTTTTCTACATTTGTATAAAACTTTTTGGGACACACTGTATATCGAGCGATCAAAAAGTGTTTCAATTGGGGTTGGCTGTGAGTGCTACAAGGCATGTCGTAGCTGTCTTTTTCTGTACCGGCTATACCTTGTGTTGATTCCTTTGAATGTAAATATAAGCGAAGTGAACTTAACCTCAAAGCGTATCTCTCGCAATAAAAGGCTTTACAGAAAGTCAAAACATTCAATTACCAGATTAAACAGATTTTGACAGGTGAATAAGTTATTTTAATTTGACAGTGGCTGTAATTGGCATTTGCTTACAGTTCAATCTCAGACAAACAAAACATTTTTATAGCCCCGCATAACTTTTTGATCACATGTTATTTTAAACGTTTTATGGCGCCTCCACCATGACGACATCAGCTGGAAAATCAATTCGGATTTTTCGCGAGTTTACTTGAACTTTCTACAATGCGTGCCATAAAAATTTTGATAGTTTTAGATGGACATCAAAATATAGAATGTGAGGAATGAAACAGAACTTAAGACGACGGAAATCCTCGTGGGGTGTAAAAGTTGCGTATCGGACAGAAATCACAATAAAGTATAACGTTATCTGTTCACGTAGTGCTGGCGTTCCACCGTTTTTTACTGCTTCGTAAAAATACACATTTTGTCGGCGGATAAATCAGACAGATAGGCATTTCTAAGCTTGCACACCTGAACGGAAAATTTTAATTAAACCCTGCAACTTTTGAGCAACGGGAGAAAAAGTCGCGCTGCTTAGAAGCTCCAATTTAGGGCGCAATTTTCCCTTAAAAATGCGGATGTTGCCCGGGAAAGTTTTCGCTCAATTTTTGCGACTTGTTTCAGCTTTTCGGATTTTCAATATTGCACTAATTGCAGGCGCCCGGGGGCGATTCTCTCTAGCTGCCACTTGTGCCATCGCGATTTTATGATTTTCTCTAATTTCCTCCGTCTCTTCTGGCTGCGCCACTCCCTTCGTCTCCCTTAAATTTATCCCAGCAACTCGTTTTTCACGCTCTGATTTTTTAGAGATCATTAAACAACAACAAGCGAAAAAAGATAAGCAACGCTTTAAGCTCGTGTCGACGCTTTGTCTCGTTAAATAAATTAACTCTTCTAGAAACTCGCGAAACTAAACTACTTATATAATATATATGTTTCATTTTTATTATTTGCGACGTTAAATGTCGCTTGCGACGACAAAAGCTCCACGACTTCCACATTTAAAGGCCGGGCCGAAGTTTTCACTTCGCCAACTTGTTTTTTCCCCGGCGCATATTTTTCATTACCCTTTTCTTATTTTCTAACGCTGGGTGATTTATGAATTTTCTGCCTTTCTTCGAAGTCCCTTTCCTATTTTTTGCATAAATTTCTGTCACCTTAGCAGCCACATAAGCGGATTTTATATTCTTTCATAAAAATGCGGGTTAAGATCGTAACATTTTTTTGCCGGATAAAAAATATTACTATCCGACAACCCTTACTGTTGTACAAGGGCTTGCTTGAGGCCCGCCGCCATTTACATCCCCATTTTACTGTTATACTCCAGATAATAAGATTAAATTTGATATATTAGGGAAACATTGAGTTGCATTTCAAAATGGACTTTGTAACGTCACAATTTGCACTTGTGGTGTCGTTAAAATATGCCGCGTCACTTTAAAAGTTTAGGTCAATTTAAATGTAAAGGAATGTATTTCCATTATTTTTAAACCATTTACTTTCTCTACCTAATGGATACCTTCTTACTGTAAAAAGCACAGCAGAAATTTTAACCTAAAGCCAGTTATAACTCTAAACTAGGATAGAAACCTCCAACACTATACAACATATTATTTTAGTACAAACTAATATTTGATTAACTACTCATTGTTCTTATCAGTTTTTCTAGTTTTTACTTTGAAATACAGAGAAACCGAAAGCGGATCATAGATTCGATTAATTTTGTTTTGTGTGGGTGCTTTTCTTAATACTGTATTAAATATAGGACACAGGTCTGGGGACAGGGCTGGCTACGCCATCCGGTCGATTGTATTGGTAGTGATCCATGATTTAACCCATTTTTCATTATAGCTCAGTAAACAAAAGTTGAACAATTTACTGTAAGACAAACAGTAATTAACAAAACAATAAGAATTTGCCGTGTAAGAATACTTAAATACACAAAAGCATAGATTTCTTGGACGTTCCAGCGTAGGAAAGCTCTCGACAAACAGTAGCGTAATTTGCAAAAACGATGTTGATTGGCTGGTACGACTTGTCCGATCGTAGAGAGGTCGAGTTGAAATAATCACAAAGGCAGCAAATACCTTGAGATCCGGCTGGATTTGGGCTTCAGAAAATTAACAGTATTTTATCTACTAGGTATAATTTAATTGATAGCAACTTCCTTCCAATTGACTCGATAAGTGAGATTCGATTATCTTCGATTTTCGTAAAGATTTTATCCTCCCAAAATAATGGAGATCAATCGATATATTTTCGATAGTATTTTCTTCAACACGACAGAATACCAAATTTTTAACTAAAGATTTACTAGATAATCCAAGATATAACATGACAAAATTCGACTAGCTGAACCTTTTCTCTACTAAAAGTCAGCGCGACGGAATTGAGAAAGAGAAAGTTGGAATCGCTCCAAATTCAAAATTTAGATGTTCGAAGGTCGAACGAAGAGTTGCCCAGCTACAGGGGAAAAACTTGCCAGAAATCGAATTAAAATGAAAGTCGAGGAAACAAGGTACAATAAATAAATAAATATAGAAAAAAAGACGCCCGTAACAATCCTTTTGTTCCAAACACATAAATTAGGCTCGATCCCGTTCAAAGTAAGTTCCCTGGGACTGAATACCACGATTACAGCGACGCTACCATTCTTCGTGGCAGTGCAGCAAATCGTCATGTAACATGCGGCTCCGAACCTTCGTCGCGGCTGAGTGAACTTCTTCAACGGTACCAAAATGTGGTCGTTTAAGTGGAGTTTTGAATTTTTTGGGGAACAATAAAAGTCAAACTATGTTTAGTAGGTTGTAGGGTGGGTGAGGAATGCTAGGGATGTCTTTCAGTGCCAAAAACTCCCCCTCAGCCAATGATGCGTGATCTGGCGCGCTGTCATGGTGAAAGATCCATGTTTTGGCAATGTCAAGGTGCACTCGCACATCCATTCGCCTCGAATGTTCCAGGATTCAGAGTAGCCTTGATAACGGCCACAGTTTTATAAGTTTTTGACGTTGAAGATTGCTCTGGGAGCGGTTCATCCTCAACGGCTTCACTTTGATCCTTGAAAGCCTTGTACTATCAGAAAACTTGAGCTGACGACAGAGCTACTTTCCTCTCTAAGGTTTCTGAAGATGTTTTTCCAAGTCTTCCGTAAAATTGGATTACGGAACTCTGCTGGATGTTGCATTTTCGATGGCCCGAGCTAAACTGAGGATAGTCCGGTTATATACTTAAGATACCTCCGCAACAACCTCCGTCTGCACTTACCTTACGCAGTCCCCATGGAGAGCGTAAAAAGACATTCGCGTTACTTTTGTGACGCACCTCGTACTTATTTCAAGCATAATTGATGGTTAGATTAAATCATACCTAATTACTGTTCCTTGGCCTATAGCAAACGATAGAGGTTTAGCTAAAGCAGTACGTTCTACCGTGCTCTACATCCTCTAAGTCGTGTATACGCTTACACCAGTAGTTTGGAACCATAATTTGTTTGATTCAGTGGAATTGGGGTTTCTACTTCTACACAGCATTATCTCGAAGTTTTCTTTAGTCGCCCATTTCCCCTAATGCCGTGAATTTTTCCAAATTCAAATTATATTTTTCTAATAACTAGAATACTTGAGGATACATTCAAGTTTACCATAGCGGCGATTTTATTCTTGGAAATGCGGTAAAAATAATTCAAACGATAGTTTTACCAGCGACACTACCATTTTTCGTAGTAATGCTGGAAGTCTTCATATGACAAACCGTTCAGAGCCCTCGTCGCAGATGGCTGGACGTTTAACGGTACCAAAATGGTGATTTTGGGGAATAAAAAAGTTATATGGTGCTAAGCTAAAGCTGTAGGGTGGGCGGAAAAGGGTAGGGATGGTTTTAAGTGCCAAAAGTTCCCTCACAACCTTTGATATGTAATTTGCTTCATTGTCATGGTGGAAGATCCACGTTTCAGTCAGAGCACACTCGCAAAACCCTTCTCCTCAAACGCCTCGGGGATCTGTAAATGAAAACTCTGATTGACTGTCTGTCAAATCCAAAACAGTTATGACAACGGCCAAATTTTTATTGGTTTTTAACGTTGAAGGTCGTCCTGATGGTGGTTCATCCTCAACGGCTTTTCTTCCATCCTTGAAGGCCTTGTACCACCTGAAAATTTGAGCTGACGACAAAGCTACTTCCCTATACGCTGTCTTCAGCATTTCTAAGGTTTCTGATGAGGTTTTTCCAAGATTCCCACAAAATTGGATTATCGGATCGGGCTCAGCTGAGGATGGTCCGACCGTATACTTAAGATACCCAGCAACAACCTCCATCTCCACTTTCCTCACGCAATCCTAATGGGGAGCGTAAAAAAATCATTCTCATTACTTTTGGGACTTTCTGTACGTATATCAAGCATAATTATTTATGTCAATATTACAATTTACTTTCGGCTTAGACCGCGTCGTCATTTGGGAACTACACCCAGCATTATCAGGTAAGGACCGACCTGTAGCTTGCCTGCCATTTGCTCTAGAAGTTTGAACAATATTTCTTCGTAGGCCCTGCCTGCCTAAACAGGGCCGTGTGCTTATATTAATCAAACCTTGGGGCGGACAAGGATTTGATCTGGATGTATTTTGTTTGCCAGGACAATAATACTTAATCGGCTTATGCCTGTTAGCTGTTTGTAGACCCATACAATCTAACGTTTCGCAAGACATTGCAACTTGCATCTTCAAAGTGAATATAACACTGAGAATGACTGATAATGCTGGGTGTAATTCCCAAATGACGACGCGGTCTAAGCCGAAAGTAAATTGTAATATTGATAGTTCGAGAAACCGCGAAAGCCTCAAAGAATACATAATTGTTTAAGTTAGAGATTGATTTATGATCAAATACTGTTCCTTGGCCTATAGCAAACGATTGAGTCTTAGCTAAAGCAGTACGTTCTACCGTGCTCTACATCCTCTAAGTCTTGTACACGCTTACACCGGTAGTTTCGAACCATAATCTGTTTAATTCAGTGGAATTAAGGTTTCTACTTCTACACAGCATTATCTAGAAATTTTCTTTAGTCACCCACTCCGTACTTTGTAGTGAATGATTCCAAATTCGGCATATATTTTTCTAACAAATCGAATACTTGAAGATGCATTAATGTTTAGTATAGCTACGATTTCGTGCCTGTAAGCGCTATAAAAAATAGTTTAAGTTTTTTACGATAATTTTGTTAATTTCTTCGGAGATTCAAAGAGCAGTGTTTATGAATACTATTGGAATTTTTCATAAATATAGCTTGAACTGAACGTTATTAGTCACCTGATTAGTTTGGACGGATCTCTGCTGAGAGTTTAAAAATATAATTAGTAAAATAATGGTTTAATAGATACAACTGACCTAAAGGAAATTATCGCGCGTTAGAAGTCTAAACCATGTTTGGGCTTTGTACCTCTACTGTAGGACTACATAATTCTGTTTTCTAAGAACGAAAAGCGAAATTTTTATCGAAAATTTATAGAGCTGGGTACGCTGGAACATGTCCCTCCTATCGATTATGTCAGAAGTCTCCGGTGGTATCGGTTCGCGGTTTCCTGCAGTCAATTTGGGTAATTTATTGATTTGCCTTGCAGTTAATTTTTAAAATTGTCGAACCCAAATCTTTGCTCGTTTAACCCACAACCTTTCGTTTTTTAGGGAAAAAGTTCAGGGAATTATTGATGACACCCCACGAATAAAACGCGAGTTGAGTGATAATAAAGATAGAAGAATGAAATTTCGTATGCAAAAAATGTTATTAAAATTCTATTTTTAATAATATTAATAATTTGTATAGCTACGGGTAAGACAGGAAATTACCTCAACATTTTTATCTTAAAATTAATAATATTGATTGTCAGCGTAATTTCGACGATGTTAAAATGACACTCTGAAGCTACACCACTCTGGGCGCCATAAAAACAATATCAAATTCTTAATCGAGATATCCTCCTCTAGGTGAATATTCAAAATTAACAAATTCATAAATTGTTTAGCCAACACGAAATCAAATAAAATTGCACCAGCGTTATTGCAGATCTCAAGGTCGCTATTGTAATCGGTTAAGTTGTATAAACTCGTGTAGCTGGTAACAAATCAAGTACACACACAAAGGAAGGTAAAATTCCTTATTTGAGTTTCTTCTTATAATTTAATTACTTTATTTCAATGTTTCGAAGCACTTCCTTTTATTTATTTAATTATGTTTTATTATTTTTAATTAATTCTTGTAGGTTCTCAATTTCCACAAGTGACATTGACGTTTGTCTCAACTTGTCAAAATAAATTATCCACCAACTTTAAACAACTGCATTTCGATCAAACAAATGAAATAACTTTCTATTTCTCTATAAAATTGGATTTTTCAGCAATTTAATTTTTCACAATTCTCGATCGTAAGTGGCAGAAAACACTTTGAATACGTAAACAAACATTAACACATTTATTTTAATTCAGAAACACTAAATTATAAACATCAAATACAGATCTATCGGAGCTGCAACATTAGCGTGCTACCTGCTTGGTGGTCTAAGTGCAACTAATTTGTTTTTCAAGACAAAACTTGCGTTTCTTAGCGAGTTACGTGCCAACACAATACATACAAGCAAATTTTGTGTTGGTCCCAAGGGGCTCAACCAATAAGGATAAAGCATTAAAATTGACCAAATTAATTAAGAATATCTATAAAATGTAATAACATTGTTGTCCCTAATATTACAATAAAAAGGAAATTACTATTGTTTTCTTTACAAATTTACAAATATTTCAATATCTCACTCGCCACATTTTTCATAAAGCATTTAGAAATTGACAAATAATTTTATATTAAATTATAAATAAATTATTAAAAATAACTTCAATGTTAATCAAAATTACCACAAAGCTTCCTCACACACATAAGAACATTATTACAAACATAGTTTCTCAAAAGAAAAGGATTAAATTCACAAATTTACATATTAGTATGAAGCTGTCAAAACTATTACATTTTTACTCATATTTGTTAAATTACAGCTCAAAGTGCACAAATAAGATTGAAAAGTATCCTCTATGCCTTTCTGAAGATGAATATAAACCAAAATAATCAGCTTTGCTACCTAGGACCCAAGTTAGACAAGCCAAAACCAATAATCGGAACTACTAATTTACAACGTATTTGATTTATATGTGATTAAACAACCTATTTTCTTGTATGGTAGCTTAATATAGCTTTATTAAATTTAGCAACAGATTAAGATATCTCATTTAGAGCATGTTGTAACACAGCATGTATATATATATATATATATACATATTTGACAAATCAAATTTCTTTAAGTTAATGTAATAAATAAAGGGATGATGGTTGGCCTTGTTTCCGTTAACACCCTGTATGTTAAATATATGCTTCAGTATCCAAAACTGTGATAAAACGATACAATTAAGGGTTCTCCTATAGAGAGTATATATACGAGGAAGTAAATAAATCCAATAAATTAGCAACCTTCGCGTTTTTCCTAACTAATTCACTGAGTAATTTTGCAATAAATTTCCCGGAAAATTAACGTTATACGTGAGACTCGATGGCCGCACTGAATGGAATTGAATCTGCGAGTCCGCCTGCCCTTCCCTATTAGCTAAAGTGGAATATTATCATTTCTGCAGATTCCGCGGAGCTTGGCCGAAGGTCGTTCCCAAGTGTATATGGGAAAGTACTTGTAAGTTGACGCTGTCCTAGAAACTAGATCCAAGTTGGTGAGTGCTCTTGGGAAGGGCCATCAGAGTCGAGCGGCTGCAGCTTTCTTTTATGTATGCATTAGGAACGCGCCCCTATATTGGCCCACTCACACGGAGCGATCATATACATACAGCCCAAAATGCACGTATGTTATACATCGGTCAACAGAACGAAGGATATCCGTTCATCCCTGCGCAAACAAGGACGCCTTTCAAAACTGTTTGGATTTGCGCTTTCCGCTCTGAGTGGCGGCGTTATTAACTCCCAGGGATGTCTCATGTGTGATGGCACTTTTTTTGTTTACAGTCGCACCCGAGCCTCCCAGGATTTTGCCGACGTCGGGGGACTCCAACCCGGAACCGATTACCAACACCACCTTCGGACCCCACGAGGAGGGCGACGACCTCGAGTTGGTTTGCGAAGCCAACGGAGGAAAGCCCGAGCCCAGCGTCCAGTGGTTCAAAGGGACTGACGAGATGAAAGGTAAAAATAACTTTCCTAAGAATTATTTTAGGGCTAATTCACGTTACAGGTTTGTATATTACATACAAAGGGATTTACTCTTTAAAAAGTAGCGATGCCGGTTCGCTTCCTTTTCATGCTACAATACAAAGCGGCCCATACAAATGAAAAAAATAATTAATTAGGAGGTACTAACTAATTGGTTAGCCTTGCTTTCTACAAAACAAAATCACTCACAAAAATAAAGAGAGTTTAATAAATATTGAAAAAGTTCGGTTCCTACTTTTACATGTAAAATCGGCATTGTAGTTTATTACAACACATTTTATCTCATACACTGTAGATACTAAATATTTCAACCAAACCGTTTCCGTTTAAATTTCCCCAATCACCTGGGGGTGTCGATTCGCTGACATTATATATTTATATATATATATATATATATATATATAATTAGTATCTGCCAATTGAACCGTGTTCTATTTCTTCTTTTGCGAGAATTTTTCTATTAGGAGATATAGCGACCGTTTCTCTTATGCCCCCTATGCGCAGACGTAGAGGACATACAGTTTAACGTGGGCTCCAAACGGTGGGAAGTATAAACACTTTTCCTCGAGAGAAGATTTACTAGGCAGAACACCTCGCTGGTTTGCCATTTCCTTGCGGCTATTAGTAATCCGATTAAACGAGGTATTAAGTCTCTGTAAGTGCGAAGAATTCTAATCCGATTAAAAAGTATTAAGTATTAAGTCGAAGACTCTGTAAGTGCGAAGAATTCCAATCAACGGTTTTTATTAAAATGTATCTCAAACCCTTCTGGGGATGACCAGTTCCATATCATCTAGATGTTCCGATTCGCTTCCCTTTCATATGCAATTAAAATGTATTCCTTTATACAAGATGTTTAAAAAAACCTCGAATGATTTAGCCACATATAGCATTCATGAGACAAAATAAAAACGCGTGAATCAACACGTGCCCGCAAACCAACTGTTTCAGAGATAGAGACGATTTTGTTTTCAATCTGTAACCATTTGAAAAGTGCTGGTTTACTACCCGTTCATTACAGTTTTCATTGGGTTGTTGTTTATAGTACATAAAGACTCAGAAGATTTAATATTGTTTTGAGCGTACTGTATACTATTTGTTTAACAAGTTGTTAAATTTGTTTAGTGGTATGCTAAAAATGCCGCTTCGCTTTCCTTTCATTGTCTTCTTCTTCTTCGTCTGTGTATAGGTCAATGACCTGTTAATTACCTCTATACAGTATATTCTGTGAGCCCTCTTTGCACGTATGCCGGGCAGGAGGCTAACCTAACCCGTCGAACAGAGAATAGTTCCTCTACATGGTTTACGATTGTCAACGATGTTTGTATGATAACCGGGACCGACGGTTTTAGGCACCCTCCAAAGCACGACCGGTTGCATATGCCACTCTATTGGTCCACCAATCCAAGTATTGACCAGCGCGGATTGTGCTGGACTACGAATACCGTTTGACTGGCGTCCGCAGCGCTCCGCTATGCAACCGATTTCCTTTCATTGTAAGTGTTGTTTTTAACATACCACCGGTTAACTCTTACGATTATTGTTTAGTTTACTTAAAAACTTACCAGCTTCATCAAATTTTTGTGTCTTAATAGTTATTATTTGTTTAATAGGTTATTCAAATTTTAGTTAGTTATATCTGAAGGGCAGCAGTTCACTGCTTGTTTACTCTAAGCCTTATAATTTTTGATCTACCACTGATTTCTCATTCAGTTACTGTTTAGATTGCTTTCCAATTTACCAAGTTATTAAAACTTTTGCTCATTGGGCTCCACAGGTTGTATCATTGAGTGACATATATTCTGCTTCAGCAGATGTAACGCAACTGTAACTTGCTTAGTGTGATCCAGGAGACAGTTGATCCATAAATTTTAAATAAATATCCAGTCGTGGACTTTCTGTCGGTAATCTCGGTTCCCTAATCTACATCAGCAAGGCCAGGAAGTACCTTCTTCTCCCCTTACTTTTGAGATGAAACAATTTCAGATCTAGTGTTCGCTCTGCTTCCATTGCTCTTCATTTGGAGAGTTCTGATATCTGCTTACATAATTCCGATTTAAATACAGATGGTCGGGAACTCAACATTGAATACTTTCAACATTCTATTAATTCCCTGCAGGGCTGATTGCAATTTTCATTTCCAGCGTCTATTGATAATTAGTGTTGTTTGAGTTGTATGGGTGTAGATATTAGTTTAAATTTCATCACGTCAAAACGTTTCAGAACATTTTTTACGTCTTGTTTTTGACTAGTCTTTAACACACCTTCATTTATATCTCTTACTATTTTTAAACCAAGAAAATATTTCACCTCACCCATATCTCCCATTTCAGATTCAGGTTCCACAAGTATTATTTCATTCAGGTATTTCGAACTTCTGCTGTTGCCTTCTTAAAATACTTCAGGTTGGTATATGTACATATTTTCTTTTAGCAATCCATTGTTAACATCCATGTGATGAAAAAGAAGGGAACTTCCCCTAGAGTCCTAGGGCTGTTCTTGCACAATGAATGCATTTTATTATTTACAGCTTCCAACCACTTGTCTTCATCGCAGCATTCTTTGATTTCCTGTATATTCTGTGGTAGATTTCCAACATAACTCCAAGCGCTCAACGCTAAACATGCTGTATCGTAATCGTCTCACCATAACGGTGCTCTTCTGTGACGAATCATCAGTCTGATTTTTGCTATTTTCCTTCCGCACAGATTTTCCAAGACATAACGTTATCGTCATCGTAGGTAAACTTCTAATACAAGTTTTCTTCTAAATGAGTCCCATAGTATACAGGGTAGTGAATTATTCAATGCTTACCAATGGCATCCCGGACAAAGTAAGACATACGAGGTCGCTTAAATTACAGAAAAGCTGCGCTTCTTCATCGCAATTGAAAATCTGAAAAGAAATACTGGATATTTTGATTCGTTCGTGATTAATCACGGATGGAGTTGCAAGCATTTTCGATTTTGAAGTAAAGATGTCCAATATTTTCCGTTGGAGATGCATACACAGCTTCTTTTACGTTGTCCCACAGAAAGTAATCCATAGACTTTGAGCATAGCGATCGTGGAGGCCAACGAACAGGGCCGACAGCGAAGCCATTAATTAAAAGACCAGCTCGGTCTTTCTATCACATGCTTTTGAAAGGTTACTAATGGCAATTCGTCTAGCACATTTTCTAAATTTGTTTGCAAGAAATGCAAATATCCAGGCCTATCTAAATGTCCATCGATAAAAACTGGACCCAGAACCGAATTATCTAAAAGGTTAGCCCATACGTTCAACAATATCGAATATCTAGTCTCTCTTAGTAAACGGGGATTCTCTCTTGCATAGTGATTTTTGCAGTTAAACATTCTCGAATTTGTAAATAAAGACTCATCAGTCCACAGTATTTTTTTGAAAAAAATGTGGATCTTGCTATTGTTTCTCACAAAACCAATAACAAATGTCCAATCTTTTATTACCATCACCAGGATGAAGTTTGTACAGGTGTGATTTTATAATCATAGTACTTATGTTTCTTGATAAGTTTTCTCGCATATGAATCATCAATACTACACTCTTGAAAAATCCTTTGGCTGGAGTTTTCTGGATCAATCGTTAACTGAGCCAGGACATTCACTTCATTAGCAATAACTCCTTTTCCATACGGCCATCGCGGACTTGTAAATCTACCAAATTTCTTGAAATCCTTGCAAGCATTGTTGTGCACCACTTAAACGCAATCTCTCTATTTTGTTATTAAAACAAATCATTTGTTACCTCTCAGTATCAATTGTTTTATAAACGACACACTTTGAATGTTTAAAAAATCATCTGCTGTTTGAATTAAAAAAAGTTTACACTTTTTGAATCAAGCTTCTGACGTAATTATTTGGATACATGTGAAGAAGCTCTGCAACCAAACATTTCAACTACAAATTTGGTTTTTGCTGCACCAAGCTTTTGCTGGGGTTACATTTTATAATCGTAACATGGGTCTTCTGTTTATTATGCTAATATGCTGATCAGTTTGAATACTTTCTTTCTATAAATCCTTCTGAAACTTTGTTCCTTCCATCATTGTTCGTGCTGATTCCAATATGGTACGATTCATTCTTTCGGTCACACCATTTGGCTGTGGCGTATACGGAGTTGTGTATACAAATCTAATACCTTTTATAACACAGAAATCTTGAATTTTACGTGAAGTGTACTCTTTACCATTATCACATATTCTTGAAATTTTCCCGCATATATTTATTCTAAACAACTGAACTTCTACAAAGCAACGCAACTGAATCGTAGTTCACAACAGAGTAACCGTAAGTCTACTTCCCAAATTGTCATTGATTTTTCCTTCAATGTTGTTTTTAAGATTGTTTAAAAACTTGCCAGCATCTACTATTATTTGCTAAAAATTCTTAAATATTAGTGTAGTAGAATGTGAGCGTTCGCTGTCTTTTCGGTCTAGTTTTTGTATTGAGCTGCTTTTTCGTACGTTTTCCTTCGGTTTTCTTAATGACGCTAGCATGTGATTAGGTATTTTTAGAGGCCTTATTGAGTACTTTCTTATCGAAGCACAAAGATTAGCCTATTTTGCATCTAGACGCGCTGATTCCTTATTAAAGAATTTTCTGTAAAGTTTTCTAGACTTACGCGCGACTTTGACACAGATTTCCCAAGGAGCGCTAAGAGTTGGAGCCCAGCCAACGCCGACAGCATCATGAATATCAGATTTTTATCAAACGCGTCCCGGTGCCGTTTTTAGGAGGCATCATCGGAAGGCCTTAGATGAAAATCGCTGTAACATCTCGCGCAATTTCTTCGACAATTAGAAATTAGCAGACACTTCAGCTGCCATTGTCTCCAGCTTAATCTTGGATTCGTTCGAAGCGCTCACTTAGCGCCGTTTAATGGGGACAAATTGCGCCGTCTTTTTGCACTAACAATTACGTCTGTCTGGGGCCCACGTTAAAGAATAGATTTAGTTGGGACGTCGGCGTCCACATGTGCTCCCCTTTCGCGACAGGATTTCCAATAATGGCGTCTCCTGTAGTCCTTTTGCTCCTCTCCTGCACCAGTGTGTGGAGCCCGACGTTTGCAGTTGAAATATCATTAGCGATTGTGTATCGCGGACCATTAGGGATAATCTTAAAATCGTATATTCGAGCCAAATGGGCTGCACTGCGATTGTGTAGATTGCGGAATAGCAGCTGTAAATAAGACGGGGAAACTGAAGAAATCGGAAGGCCATGACTATAACGCTAACAGACAATTATCTCCCTCGGCCCTTTAGCGCCGTGTTTCGACTTTAAACGAACACACGTTTGCCCGGAACGTCTCAATGAAATTTCCCGTTAATTTCGGATTTTAGAAGTCTCCTCCTGCGGCATTAATTATGGACTCCTAGGGAATAAGTGGCTGGGTCTATTTACCTAACGTGTAAAGTGCCCTTTACGCGATCACAAAATCGGATGAATAAATGATCGGCTGCACCCTCAAAATTAGGATTTAGTTGAAATTTCGTGCATTTTTAAAGGAAGCGTTTTAGCAGAACGGAAGGAATAAAAATGCGCCTCGCCCCCGAGATATATGTCCCAATTGAATTAGCCTTTATTTAGTCTAGCACTTGCTGTATTTCACGTTAACTTTTTAATTCGGAATCCGAAAGGGTGGGCGTTGCGCAAGAAAATAGAGTGGCTTAAATTACCTTTCCGTTGTAAATCCAGTCGGTGCACATTTGAATAATTGTATTTAAAAGCATGTTTTCTTTGAGCCGAACTTTCCCGGCGCGGGTGAGTTATGACTTGCTGTGCTTCTTTTTCTCTCGGGGCAACTTTTCTACTTAGCTCGCAAGTCGGAACTAATTACAAAATTAATAAGTAGCCGGACAGAGTGTAAAACTGGAAAAAAACAACGGCTCTAAGGGCAACCGTCGAAATTCCTAGTTTTAATGAACGCAACTTTGACGGCGCTGTTTTTAATCAAGAGTGAAAAATGGTTCGGTTATTCCAGATTAAGGGGATCTAGTGGAGCTTATTACGCCTCACTTATACCGCGTTTTATATGAAAACGGTTCCGTTTCGGGTTGGGGATCAACATCAATCGTTTTATGAACAAAACGCTTTATCTACTCGCACCTCCATCTCGTAATTCTTTTTTTACATGTACGACCGTTTAATCCGGACGATCATAATGTTTGACTTGATTTATGCTTTCCACAATAAGTACTACCTTTACGAACTTGTTTTACATTCTCATTGATGTATTATCTATTTATCTCTAGACAGATCGTTGTTACCAATAACTCGACCATAAACGGTTCAATGGTTCAGAGAGTAGCGTAGTATGTACAATTAAATGAAGCATTAGACACATACTGTACAAATAATTGTTATAAAGAGTGATAGGGGAGGAAACCCAATACGTTCGGAATTGGTTCCGATGATTAAAACAAACAAAAAAAGTCCGACAAACATACGTCCGAACTGTAAGTACAAACCGCATTGGATCCCGTCTCTTAATTGATATGGGAGAACATTCATAGAAATGGTTTAAAACTTTTCCATATACAGCGCGCCCAAAATCTTTAATGTGGTGATAATGTTTTGTAGCTGCAATTCTGCAATTGGATAAACGAAAATCGTAGACTTTGCAGATACATTTTGTCAACCCATGGAGCTCAATGCATATTTGATGGACTAAATAACTATCACAACGAGCAGCGCTGATCAGATGAAAATCTGCATGCATGCGTAACTTTCAGCACCGATTCAGCATTAGCGTGTGGTGTGGTACGATTAATAATCAATAACATGACCCAATTGTGCTGGATGGCCGTATAATGAGAGAACGACATTTAGAATTATTTTAGAAAACCACCTGATAAATCTACTGGAAGGTGTACCATTGCATATATGCAAAACAAGTACTTGCTGCATAATGGAACCCCTGTTCATTTTAGACGCAATATGTGAAATCATCCATATAATCGCTTTCCCAACTTAGATGTTTAATTTTTTCTATTATAAAGTGTTACTCCTACATCGCAACTAGCCTAAAAGACCAGCAATTTTTATCTAAGTTAAATTAACTAAATGGTTATGCTAAGAATTCACCCATTAATGTCCTCTCAGTTCTGTCTTGCAAACACTTTCTACACGTTAGCTCTACTTGTTTCACTGACACTTTCACGTCTCTTTACACTAGCTCAAATGGTTTGGTCCCCTTGAGCCTTTTCACTAGATCTGTATTGTCGAAGAGTTGGATTACCTCGACGTTTACGTTTTTATCCCTAGATCCCTGTGAATATCACTGTTTCAAGCGTACCAGGATGCGTCTACGATATTCCTCAGCACTTTGTTCTGGAAATTTTGAATTTTTTTAATGTTAGTTTTGTTGGCGCAACCCCAAAGTTGACAACCGTATTTCCATACTGGTTCGAAAACTTGGTTGTACAGAAGCAACTTGTTATGCATGGAAAGTTGTGAGTTTCGTCCCAGTATCCAATACAATTTCCCTATATTTTATATTTAGTTCTTCTCTTTTCTTCTTTATATGCTCTTTCCATGGCAGTTTGGCATCCAAGTTCATTCCAAGATACTTAGCTGTATTCGCATGCGGTATGATGCGGTTGTTGAGTGTCACTGGCACGTAATCATCCTTCTTGTTCATGAATTTGATATGCACGGCCTTGCTTCCGTTTAGTTCTATTCTCCATCGGTTCGTCCGTCTGTCCACCTGGTTTGTGGCTTTTGTAAGTTTCTGTTATTTCTTCAGTTCCCTCGCCTACCTCTAGTATTCCTGTGTAGTCTGCGAAGATGGCTATTGTATTCCCATTGGTTGTCGTTGGTGTACAATAGGTATAGTATTGGCCCCAGTACACTGCCTTGTGGTACCCCTGTCTTAGTTTCTTATAAGTCGGAGTATTCCTCTTCTTGCTCTTGATCCTGTCTGTTTTCAACGTAAGACTTCAGAAGTACAGCAGTTTGCTCTACAGTTGAATGCTTGTTTCGGAATCCAAACTGGTATTCCAGTGTAGTCTGCGAAGATGGCTATTGTATTCCCATTGGTTGTCGTTGGTGTACAATAGGTATAGTATTGGCCCCAGTACACTGCCTTGTGGTACCCCTGTCTTAGTTTCTTATAAGTCGGAGTATTCCTCTTCTTGCTCTTGATCCTGTCTGTTTTCAACGTAAGACTTCAGAAGTACAGCAGTTTGCTCTACAGTTGAATGCTTGTTTCGGAATCCAAACTGGTATTCCAGTGTAGTCTGCGAAGATGGCTATTGTATTCCCATTGGTTGTCGTTGGTGTACAATAGGTATAGTATTGGCCCCAGTACACTGCCTTGTGGTACCCCTGTCTTAGTTTCTTATAAGTCGGAGTATTCCTCTTCTTGCTCTTGATCCTGTCTGTTTTCAACGTAAGACTTCAGAAGTACAGCAGTTTGCTCTACAGTTGAATGCTTGTTTCGGAATCCAAACTGGTATTCCAGTGTAGTCTGCGAAGATGGCTATTGTATTCCCATTGGTTGTCGTTGGTGTACAATAGGTATAGTATTGGCCCCAGTACACTGCCTTGTGGTACCCCTGTCTTAGTTTCTTATAAGTCGGAGTATTCCTCTTCTTGCTCTTGATCCTGTCTGTTTTCAACGTAAGACTTCAGAAGTACAGCAGTTTGCTCTACAGTTGATTGCTTGTTTCGGAATCCAAACTGGTGTGTTGGTATCAATTCTTTTTTTTATTATTAGTGTGAGCCTTTTGAGTAATAGTTTTTCAAATAGATTTGAAATTATCGGTGGGAGCGAGATGGGCCGATATGATGCTGTTTCATTTGCGGTTTTCTTGGCTTCTGTATCATTATGACTTCGGCTAACTTCCAGACTTTCGGCACATATTTTAGTCGAAATGTTGCATCAATTATGCTACCTAGTTTTAGTATTCCATTTCTAGATAGATGTTTCAATACTTTCCCTGTTATTAAATCATATCCCGAAACCGTTTTTGGATTTATATTTTCCTTAATTTCTTTTGTCATTTTTCATGGAGTGACCAATTCTATTTCTGCCTCTACTCTTCCAGCTTCCACATACAGTGCCTCATTTTGTACTTGTTGTTTATTCGGATGAAATATGTTTTCAAGGTGGTTTGCAAAGGCATCTGCCTTCTGTTTGTTGTTTCTTGTCCAACCGTTTGCAATTCTTAGTGGTGGCACCTGGTTTATCCGTCTTTTGATTTTTTTTTGTTGCTTCCATATCGAATAATCAGTGTCGTTGTGGTTCGTCAGATTTTTAAAATAGGTGTTCACCGATTTCTTTTTAATTTCTTGTATTTCTCTTCTCAGCTGTTGTGTGTGACGATTTAGTCTAGCTTTTTCTATTGGGGCTTTGCTTTCTTGCCATTTTCTCCTGAATCTTCTTTTTCCAGTAACTAGCTCCTTGATTTCCTTTACGTAATTGTTGCCTATTGTTTTTGTTTCGATTTCTGGAGTACTGCTTTAAGTAGCTTGTCGAATGCCCTTTACAAGCTTTTCAGTTTCGTGGTCCAATTGTTCATTATTTCTCAGCGGCACGTTCAGCTGAACTCTGTCGGTTAGCTCTTCTTGAAACGGTTTCCAATCTTTGTATTTATTAGTCAGTGTTGGGTTACATTGTTTCTTGATTATGTTTTCGTTTAATGTCAGAATTATTGGAGAGTGGTCGGAGCTCAGATCAAACTCCTCTTCGATGTTGATAAAGTTTGCTGATACTTTCCTGGAGATAAAGCAATTAATCAGGTCCGGTATTTTGTTTTGAGCTAAGGATCAGCAGGTAAGTTTCCTCGTGGAGTGGTACTACAATTCCTTTCCTATGTGGCTTCATGTAATTCTTTTTTCAAGTTTCCAGTTAGATTTTTAGCTTTAAAACCGTCTCCAATAATAAATCGTTCTCCTAAACTTTGTAGCAGGCTTAAATAGTCTCTTTTTTTCAGATAATGCCTTGGTGGGCGGTAGATTACTGCAACTGTAATATTTTGTCCTCCTGTTTGACATTTACAGTTGTAGCTTGTATTCCGTTTCATATTTGGTTTCTTCGAAATGCGTTACGTTTTTTTTGACTATCATCGCACTTCCTCCTCAGTGTTTTGTGGATATATAGTGTTGTAGGTTTAATATCCTTTAAATTTTATATAATGTTTTGGAAGATGTGTCTCTGATATGACACATATATCTATTTTTTGCATATGCAGGAATGCCTGTAGCTCATTTTGATGTTGCCGGATACCGTTGGTATTCCAGGCAGCTATTATATCTTCTGTGTCCATAATTTTTTCTTTGAAGCAGTAGCTTTATTACTATTTCCTTCAGGTTTTGTCAATCTCTCGGAGATTGATTTTAGCATTTTTTCTTGCTGCTCGAACTTTTTCCTGTTGTTCAGGTTTTGACATTCTGACTTCTGTTTTCTATCAAATTTCCTCCTTTTCTTTAGTCTTTGGTAGTGCTGAGAATGTTTTTAGGTCCCATCTGCACAGTAGTCTATTTTATGTCTTCCTTTCTTTTGTGTTACTTTGCTTGGTCTTAGTTTGCTTCGTTTCTTCTCTTTTGTATCTTTCTGGCCACTTCGCATCCTCTGTAGCTGGCTGGGTGGGCTTCGCCACAGTTGGCATATTTTGAACTGCTGTTTTCATTCATTTTGTATTCTTGTGTGTGGTGTTTTCCGACACATTTCACGCATTTTGATTCTCTGTTCCAGAATCTTTGAGTGTGTCTATAAGTTTGGCATATCTTGCATTGGGCGACTAGTTCTGATTTTCTTAGAGGTTCAAACTTCATTCCTAGTATCCCTTTTATTTCGTATATTTTTTTAATGTTTTCGTCGTTTCAGAAGCTTGGCATAAATTGCGGGAGGGGTTTCTTCTCTTTTCTCTGCAGGATATTAACGGCTTCTCTTATTTTGTATCCTTGGCGATATAAGTGTTCTAGTATATTTTCTGGAGTGCATGCCGGGTACAGCTTTCTCGCCATGAGCTTCATGTTTCTTGTTTGTTTATTTTCATATGAGTGCCGGAACTGATTTTTTCATTTAGTAAGTTGGTTAGTCTTCTACAATCCTCCGTACAATGTAGGCTTATTTTTACCTGCTGGTTATTTATCACAACTGCTTGAATTGTATACTTTTCAGACTGTAATTAGCGTTGTAATGAATCATAGTGTTTAATTTGGCTTAAAATAATTGGCGGCGGTTCCGGTATTTTTACTGCATTTTCTTTTAGTGGCTGTTTAGCTTCTTGGTGTTGTTGTACTGACGTTTCTGGCGATGTAGTAATTTTTATTTTTTGTTTTCTTTTTCCTTTGTCACCATTCCGTTTCTCTGGTGAGTTCTTTATCAGTGTAATATTATTTTCCTTGTTGTTGGTGTTTTTTGTTCCAACTGTGCACTTTGTATAATTTCTGTTCATTTCGCTTGTTTATTGCTGTTTGAATTTCTGCCATTTGCTGCTGTAATAGGGAAATACTTCGTTGCAATTCAAATTTTACATTTCTCCTTTGTTACCATGCATTATACAAAGTAATTTCATTAGAGGTTCCTATATTACTTTTTATATTTTCTTGCTTAAAAGCCACTGCATCAGCGGCATCTAAGGTCGTTGATATCATAATCTTTGACACCTAGCACTGGTATGTATGTATGTTCTTGCTGTGTCTGTATACCCGTAGTATCTCCGGAATTCATCTGGTGCAGAATTACAGTGGCGCCGGTAAATTAATAATGCCAGTTTCTTTATGTAAAAAGCTTGTTAATAAACAAAACGCTTGCACGTATACATTAACAATAAAGTGACGATGAAAACTTCCAAGGGTTTACTGTTCCCAGATCTACAATAAAATGAATAGTTCGAAACATTCTATACAAACAATTTATTTCGAGTTATAGATTTAGAAAGTTCCTTTTTCAATAAACAAAGGGATTTCACGTATAACTATTTAAAAGGTTTATGTTACTGAACTAAACAGATGTTCCCGTGTTTTAAAATACATGACAGTAGAAAGGTTCAAGTGTTCGTGGTTCACAGAGATAGATGAATACAACCAAATTAATAATTTGACACGAACTGTTTTACAATGAATAGGAAGATTACCGAAACACATTTTACTAGTATATGTAATTATTACATAGTTATCTCCTAATAAGTCTTTGTATTTTTAGCAACTTGTTAATAACGTGTGTATTTCCAAGATGACTATTTTATGAACACAAGGATATTGAAAGCTTGTGGCTTATGAAACCATAACTGACATTTTTAATTAGTATATATTTCCGTGATGTAAGGCAAAACAATGAATACTGTACTTGTTAGAGTTCTGAAATTATCTTACATATATTTATCCAGCCAATGTAATTTGTTGACTTTTTGTGTTTCATACATTATACAAGTACTATTATAAGTTTATGGGATTATAAATATCTATGTAAATAAATTTAATTTTTCCCAATGTTTTATAACTACAACAAATACAGGAATATTTTTACATAGAACTGTTACACATTTACATTCTCTCTCTCTAAGCCTTCAGTCTCTTGTCTGGTTTGACGCATGTTTCCAATCTCGTCTTCCCTCAGATTTTCTTTTCATTTCTTCATAGTTACGCGCGCCCACGTAATTACCTGGAATTCAATAATAAAATATTTAATATTCAAAAAAATGTAAATGAACAGGATGCCTTTTTCATATTTTTATTCAGTGTCTGTATATTATTATACTTATTGTACTGTATATATTTGTTGGTATCGGCATAATCCATTATCTATTTCATACATTGTAAACGTGGCCTTGGTCTTGAGTTTTTGCCCTCTATGATGGGACACATGCCATTTTGTCGATATACCCGATGAAATTCATTCTTTGCATTTGGATTTTTTTTTGTACTCTTCTGAGAATTTTTCCATTAGCAATTCTCTCCACCGAACGTATTTTTAAAATTTGTCTCTGAATCTAACGGTTTTCAAAATTCGCGCTCTTGTTGCTATTGAGCTGTATTGCCATTTCATTTCCAACTCTTCTTCATTTTCCCTTGAAAAGCCATATCCTAAGCATATCTGATCATATCTATTCTGACGCCATTAATTTTTATACCTTTTTGGACAAGTTCTTTTAGTTTACAGACAGCGTCCTGCTGCGTGAATACATTAAACAACATAGGCGAAAGAATACATCCTTGTCTTGCTCCCCTTAGTATCACAGCTTTCCGTTGTTCGCCTCCGCGTTTAATTACAACTATTTGGTCTATATACAATTGATGTATAGCTCTTCTGTCTTTATACTTTACTCCTATTCTTTTCAGGATAGCAAACATTTTCTCCTACTTTCCTCTATCCAACGCTTTTTCCATATCAGCAAAGGATGTGTACAGTTCTTTATTAGTATTTTTTAGATTATAAGCCTAATTGCAAAGACGGCTTCTCCAATGTACATATTTCTTCTCCCCATTTTTTTACATTCGCGATTTGCCCTAAGGCAATAAATGAATTTTATAATGAATATACCTAACAACATAAATAGCTGCCAGCAAACGGGAGCTTAGTACACTCACATTAGAGGCCTAACACCCGGTTAAACCTACTGGTTCATTATAATAAGGTCAATTAATCCAGAATGTATGAATGGCAACCTCGACACCGTAAGGTAAAACAGCAATTGATAAAGAAGAAGAAGAAGGATTAATAAACATAGATCTAATGTCTATTGCTGATATCTAGTAGATCGCAACGCTTAAGGCGATATGTCCTTTGGCTGTTGTCTCACAGACCAACATCAAGAGAATTTGAATAGATTTCGAGCCGCAGAAGATATTTTTCATATGCGCATCTGGCTTCCTTTAAAATCGTCGACACTTCTAGATCATGGTGTAATTTTCATTTGTCACGAACCAAGAGGCGTAGGATTTCAATGTTCGGTGCACTCGCGGTGCCCCACAACTGCACGCCGTACTTCCACACAGGCTTGAGGATCACTTTGTAAACGGTTAGTTTGCTGGCAAGTGACAACTTAGATCATCGATCGATGAGACAGTAGAGCTTCAAAAGCTTGAGCCCCAGTTGCTTTCTTTTGGTGAATAGGTGGTGCTGCCAGTTAAGTCTCCTATCGAGGTGTACACCCAAATGCTTCGCTGCGTCTGGCTGTGGAAGCTGAAGGTCATTCATAGACCCACTAGGACAGGTCCCTTTTGTTAACGTAAATGTGACATATTGCGGCTTTGATTCGTTCACTTTAATCCTCCATTTTTGTAACGACAGTTGTATGTTGTGTAGTGCATTTTGTAGCTTTTCAGATGTGAATCTTGGGATTTCACTTGTTGCTATGACGGCCATGGCGTCAGCAAATGTGGCGGTTTAGGTGTACGGCGCAGTTGGGATGTCTGCGATATACAAGAAGTATATCACCGGCCCCAAGACGCTGCCCTGGGGAACGCCTAGTTGAATGGGACATAGACCGGTCACTTTTTCTTGGTGTTTGACTATAAAATATCTGTTAGTTAGATATGACTTGGTAGTAGGGCGTAGGCAGTTTGTATTTAGGTTTGTACATCAGGCTGTGGAAGCACGACATGCCAGTGTTGTAAGACCATTTATTTAAAGTGACCAGCAATAATTAACAAGGATAATTACACACAAAACACTAAGAACCGCGGTAACATATTTACGGCGTGGGTTGCTACCGGACAATTTCACGCGAATGTTTTTTCCTGTATCCAAGGCTTCCAGGAACATTTTCTCCAATGCAATACCACGAAGTATAAATATTTCAAGCCGGCACATCACTCCCTCCCCAGTGAAGCGTCAATGTCTGCGAAACGTCTGACACTTTTACTGCCCTGTTTGATTTCAGTTTGGTTCTAGCCTGTTGGTTTGGCCCTCCAGGAAGCTGAGTGGCATTGCGCGAAGGCGTTGAATAGACTGCTGGGGGTTCGCCTAGAGGTTGAGCGATGAATGTTGCTTTTAGCCGGTTAACGCAAATGTTGGTGTTTCTGGGTGTTTCTGCCAAGTAACATTATTGTAAATGTTTTGTTGTTTGGACGGAAAACAAGTTGGTGTGGGCCGGTATATGGCTGTTGTAGGGGACGTCGTATGGTACCGTCCCGCAGGCAAACGTGGGAACAGTTAAGCAGCTCCGTTTGGACAAAAACTGTCTGCGTGTTGTAATGGGATGCTGAGACTGCTCAGAGTTCTCGCTGCTGTTGGCGCAGAGTTTGCGCAAAACGTATTGGGTCCTCGCAGGTGTTTTCACTGAAAAAGAATTCTCCGGGTAGCCGTACAGCTGTGCCATAGACCAATTCAGCAGGGGAGCCTTTTAAATCGTCTTTATAGCTGGCTCGAGGTCCTAATAAAATTGTAGGAAGCACGTCTGCCCATCTTTCGGTTTGATAAGTCATGATGGCGGCCTTAAATGTTCTATGCTAACGTTCTACTAGGCCGTCAGATTTTGGCTTGTATGCTGTAGTTCGGGAACGCTTCGTACCTTTGATTTGTTACATTGCAGAAACACCAACGTTCGCGTTGATCATTTAAAAGCAGCATTCATCGCTCAGCCTCCAGGCGAACCTTCAGCAGCCAATTCAACACCTTCGCGTAATGCCGTTCAGCGTCCTGAAGGGCCAAACCAACAGTCCACAACCAAAACGAAATCAGGCAGGGCAGTAACACTGCCAGTACATTTCGCAGATATTCACGCTTCACTGGGGAGGGGGTAATGTGGTGTCGGCTTGCAATATGTGAGCTTCGCGGCATTACGTTCAAGAAAATGCTACAGCAAGCCCTGGATATACCAAAAAACATTCGTGTGAAATTGTCCAGTAGCAACCGACGCCGTTAAAATATCACCGCGTTTCTTAATGTATTGTTTGTAATTATCCTTGTTAATTATTGTTGGAAACTCTAAATAAATGGTTTAACAACACTGCTGTGTCGTGCTTCCACAAGGCGATAATGGCAACTTTGTGAAAAACTTGTGTTACATCCAAGAAGGCGGTTGAGCAGTGTCTTTTTTTTCGTAGACTTTATTTATTATTTCAACAATTTACTGCACATGCTCGGTAGTTGCGTGATTCGCACGAAATCCAAATTGGTGCTCTGGTATTGCGTTCAGTTTAGCAAGTACTGAATTAGCCTTTCTAGAAATAGCTTTTCAAGGAGTTTGGACAGGATGCTAATTTTCCCATAGGACGCTGCCAATTCTATAAGCTTTCCAGACTTATTGATTAGTATTATTTGTCCAACTTTCCACTGGGATGGGAAGTGGCCGGTCCTTAATACTGCATTAAATGTATACCTCAATAGGACCAACGCACTTATTGGTAGTCGTTCGATTATTGCACCATTGATCAGGCCATAGTCAGGCGCTTTCTTAGTATTCACGTGCCTTTTAATCGCGTCTGCAATTTCCAAAAGTTTTATAGTTTTTATAGAAAGGCCCATTTGATACGGAGCATCAAGAAAACAAGCTATAACCTCATCTTGTGCTTCAAATGGAAATGTTTGCAATACATTAGTCAGATGCTCAGCAAATACTTCAGCCTGTTCTTTAGCTGGCCGTGCCCATGTTCCATCGTGCTTTCTTATTGGCGGAATATTTTTTAGACTCCGTTAATCTTCGCCGTTACCTTTCAGAGCGAGTCATCAGTCGCCCCATATTTAGGTTTCGATCTGTCATTTACATGGAGATTTCCATTCACTGTCTCTAAAATGTTCGTAATCGTTTTAGAATTAACAAATTCACCTTCGTTTCTTGAAGAAGTTTCAAGGTCTACACATTTTTAGGTGGTGGGATTGCCCTCGATATATAAATTGCGGGTTGCAGCCATATTTCCGCAGCATCCGCCAAAATTAAGCAAAAAGTCTAATTGTCAGCCTGACTTAGTGTAGTCAACATTGATCAATTTAATAAAATTAAAGAAAACATGGTTTTGGTTGCTATGCTATATGTATGTTGGGTTGCGTCAACAACTTTTAAGGAGCGATAACTTAGCCCTGTATATTACATATTTAACTCATCACGCTGCCAGAAGCCCACGATTTCATATATTATTTAAATCTTGTTGTTATATGTATGACCAACATACCAGCATCGTACATAAATATTGATTATATTCATCAATCACACTGGGTCATTGCGTTGTCAATTATTCTACAATAAAATATTCAATATCTAAATCAGATCAATCTTTAATAAACCAAATTATATGTATCCTGTTAGATGTTTCGTGTATTATATATATATTTATCGTAAGCGGGGTTGTGGTGTTACCACGAATTGACACAAGAGGGTTGGCTGCAGAAACAAATTATTTTGCCAAGCGGTATAATTAAGTTTCTATTTACCTGTGTAAATATTTTTCGGAGATTATCCCAGGGGTTAGAATGCGTTGTTTTAATAATTGTTATAAATTTGGGCGGAAGTTGCCCCCGCGGTTTAAAACCTTGGATTAGGAACGCTCGGCTGGGCGTGGATAACCGGGCCATTTTCGGCGTGGCTGTCGCCAAAAATCATATTAAAAAAGTTTAGCAGATGCTTAAATTTAAAGCCGGGCTCTCGGGCGTGATGAACTTAAAAATAATATTTCCCTGTTAATGCTCCCGTGCATTATTCGCCTTCTCCCACTTTTCCCGCCTTCGGATTACGATTTCGTGTTCCTTCGTCTCGGGCAATTATTATGGTAAATAGATTTAAAGTTTTCGCTCGGAATTATTTCGAATTTTGTAATCCCCCTCGGAATTACAAGGTTATTAAGGAATAATTGAAAAGAGATCCGCGCGACGCGAGTTTCTCGAGGAAATAAGTTTTTTTTTTGAGTATTCCGGAAACGGAAACCGGAATTGACATTTCGCACTAATGATGAAAGACTTGTTAGCAAATTCGCGCCATTCTCTGATAGACATTATTATAAAGTGGAATGTTATAGAGTTTTATTTGAAATGTTTTAATTTTCTACAAAACCGAAACGCTACTAAGTTTCTAAAAGTACAAAAAATAAAATAAAAAGCGTTTTCTCAAAATGTTCAAAAATCAATCGAACTCATCCGGCAAAATGAACACCAAACCTAGCAAAAATTTTTAATTGAAAAATGTAACGGTATTTTCTTTTACAACTGCAGTCAATAGAACTGAATTACTTTTAAGGCACCTGTTTGATAGCTGTTAATTTTCTTTACTAAGCTAATACTACTCTAATAGTTTCAACAATTATGAAAGAATTTGTCCAAAATTCTACCGTATAATTTAGTGACATTAATTTTCCTGATGTGAGAGAATTCGGTAAAAACTATCAATTAATTTCTAAAAAGTTGCTATTTACTTATGACACCCTGTATAAATTTTCAATATTTGACAGAGGTGAAGTTTCAGACTTCGTCGATTTGTGTCATCTTAAATCATTTTTTCGAGCTGAGACCGCGACATCGTAGAATTGATTGGTGCTGATATTCCGCTAACCGTCGTAGGTAGCAGTATCAAAGCGTAATCGCTATCTTCAACGGTTAGCAAAACGTCAGCATCAATCAATTCTACGACGACGTGGTGTAGGCCCGAAGAGATGACTTTATTTAAGGGTGGTGAAATTTTATCCGTAGTTGGTGAAACCGCTTCACATAATTGCAAGATATGTGTAAGATTGATGTAAAATCAAATATTCCAAAAACTTTTTTGAATAATTTTTCAAAACTTTAAGTATTGTTTTTTCAGATTAAGTCTGTAAGTTTTGCATTAACTTTGATCAGTTCAACTATTGCAGTATGATCCGAGCGTTACATAACTTATTTACAATATCCTGCAGAAGTTGTAACTTACAAAAGTTTATTTGTAGCACCCGGTATAAAATTAAAACTATTAATATTGATGTAATTTTTAATGGTGGTGTCGTTTCAAATAACTGACTTCTTAATTTTTGTGCAATTTAGATTTTAAATATTCGGATACAGCTGCCAATAACTTTACCGAAAAATGTTAAAAAACAAACTTGACAATTTTTGAAAACATAAAAATTTCCCCAAAAGTTACCTCACGAAAGTGCTCTTTTAGTTTGTTCACTTAACATTAGTGGGTTTAAATGGAAGACGATATACGACGCCAAACCAGAATATAAATGGTGTCCCAGATCGCCAACCGGGTTTATAAATACTTCTGCTCTTATTAAGTTTAAGTTTATAATTTTGTGGCAAATGGTTAAAATGTTGCATTGTGTGGTTATGGATGCTACAATTATTTGAAGAATACAATCTCTTGTGTTGTTATTTTTCGTATAGTTGGTGTCCCTATCAGTTTTAACCACCCTGTATACCTTTTTAAAAGGTAAAACGTTCGAAGCCACATTCTTTAGCAACAACTATTCGTGAAACCGCATTGCTTTTGCTACTAAATATGCAAGAAGTACGCACCAAATCAGATATTGTGCATCAGTAGGCATTTACCGGCGTATGAAGTTACTGCATTTCCTATGTCGTGCTGCGAAACATCGTTACTAACGTGTTTGTCTTCTACATACTTGATTTATGTATATTACTGTACTGTGATTGACTGTGAATTAACAAGTAAGTACAATGCCTAGGCAGTGTTTAAATAATGCCAACAGTTTTTGTTATGTGTGTGGAGAACTAACTTTTAAATCGCAAAAACTTACTTTCACCCCACTTGTACGAAAAGATTATGAACTTTATTTCGGAGTTAAAGCAGGAGATCAAGTTAAGTTATGGGCTTCTCACATATGTTGTAAGAATAGTGTAACATTGTTAACAGATTGGTTGAAAGGTACAAAACGTAAAATGCGCTTTGCAGTACCAATGGTGTGGAGAGAACAGAAAGACCATGACACAGATTGTTACTTTTGTCTCACTAACATACTGGGCATCCGATCGAAGTCCAAGCATGCTGTGCAGTATCCCAATTTACCATCAGCATCCTGAGCAAACTAACAAAAATAGATAGGACAACCCATACATATTTGAAATCAGCAAAAAAAGAGCTTTTTAATGAGCCTACGGCCAACTATGATTGCCATTTAAAAAAATGGAAATTTAGTTTATATCTCGAAAATCAAGAGCGCCATGACTTTTTTGAATTCTACGTTATAAGATCTACAAAAACCATTTTTTATTTATGTTCTAGCGTAAATGGTTGTGGAATTATTTAACATTAAAGAAATAGTTCATTTTAGTATTTTTAAAATATTTAAAAAAGTTGAAAATCTAGGTCAAATTCAAACATGGCATTAAATTCGCGTCAAAATTCTGCCCAACTTTGGTAATTTAACCGACTCTATAACTCTTATAATAACAAAGTTACCCATACAACAGGGGTAGATTATTGTCACCCTGTATACATTGACTCCAAAATCGTCGAAATTAAAATTAATGTGCACTTCCCTGGTTAATCTGGAATGGAACGTTCTAGAACAGCCTCGAGTCCGGCACGTGTTTTCACTGCAGGCGGCTGGATTGAATTCGAATACTATTTCTCGCAAGCAGCAGATACGACCATTGAAAGTACAGAAATCTTCGGACAAATCTCGCAGTCCCCAAATTGTCTAAATTCGAATACAAGGAAATGTTAGGCCAGCCAAAACTTAAAAGAAAAAGGAAAAACTTACCAATCGGTAACTACGATTGAATCGACAAAAATTACCATAAAAACGAAACGTTGATCAAAGCGGCCAAAAATGCCAATAACGTAATCGAACAAACTATTAAAGATCACGTTATCACTTAAGATTTACTCAGAAAATCGAGATGAACTCAAAGTGGAATACACTTTAGCGAGAAAAACCTATGCAACGAGTCGTTCGCTTGTCAAACGCAAATCAAATTCCGACCGGAAATCCTGTTTATCTAAAATCAAACATGCGCAGTTCCAAAAATGCTAAAAAAGAGTGAGGGAAACGCGAAGTATGCACTCCTGAGCCTAGTGTGAAATGGGTTGCGGACAACCTAGGCGAAAATACCGTTACACACTCTCTCCAAAACTTCTTCTTCAAAATCCACCGTTCTCCTTGTTCTGGTAGCTCCACAGTTGTGTCTGTTGACATCGAATGTACCTTCCTCCCGCAGTGGACGTGAAACTATACTAAAGGTCTTGTGCGATGGATGATTCCTATTCGGAAAATGTTCTTGGTACAGGCGAGCAGCTTCGCGAGTTTTATTTTGTTAACGACAAAAAGGCTTTTTCAAAACAAGATTTATTTTAAAAAGTACAATTATGTCGGAGCAATGTTTGTGAAGAGGATCTCAGAACAGAACTGAGAACTTAACTTAAAACTAATCTTAATTACAACTACTATGACGCT
>JABXWE010006986.1:0-22867 GCA_014611495.1 Limonius californicus
GGGGGGGGGGGGAGCATTCCCTACATGCTAGCCATTCATGCAATATGGACCCTCAACTTACCTAAGTGAAATACGGCCGTCGCATCAGCCGGGGTTTGACCCCGCGGCCGAATGAGCAGCATTTCACTGTGACCTCAATTGAGAGTGCTTGTTCGCACTATCCCATCGAGGTACCAGTTTTTCAAATCTGGGCTATGTATTCGATACACACACAATAATATCATTTTCGAGTTCGTGGCGATTTCTTTTTATTTTGATGGCAGTCATAGACGAGAAACTTAATTCACCCAAATATGATGTAGCAAATGGCACCAAACACTTTATAGCTTTATCCGCAAGCTCGGGGTATTCTTGCATTCTTCTGGTCCAAAATTGATCTACGCTGTTTTATGTGTATTTTTCGCATTACCATCTCGGCAATCTGGTAGGTGTATTTTGTTGCCTACGGTTCCCTGTTGCCTTGATTCAAACAATTTAAATATCTGTAGCTTTAGGGAATTTGCGGGAAATTCTTCTAAAGTTGCAGGTAGATTTTGAATGGGGTGGGTGGAATTTCCTTGGCCGTGCAAGTTGTGAAAAATGGTAAAAGTGTGGCAGGTGATTTAAGATTGTGGAATCTTCATGCTTCGTGGATTATTTTAATCATCCTTACCGACAAGAGAATTTAGTTAGTTGTCTGCGAGTTATTTTGGTGTTCTTCTAAGTTCTCAATGGGTCTAGCCCAGATTAATTAACACTTTAGCAAAAAATTGATACGTTACCCGTCGCATGTTATGTGGAGTCTCGTGGGACGGTTTGTTATCGATTTATTGCACTCAACACACAGTCAGTAGTACAGCACACAATTTTGAAATGATGACCAATCGCATCGCGATCCGGTGCTTATATAAAGCAAAATTGATTTTCCAGATAATTCCAGTGCCATCTAGCATCCTCCAGAATATGGTGAAAATTAATTGCGCTACTTGGTGATACATGGCGTCAGTTGGTCATTTAGCCGCTGATTCCGAATGAAGTTGAGTAGTACAACAGGGGGGTTGTGAGAAAAATTTTAGCCGAAAGGGGACGCGCTTTAAAAAGGTTTGGTAACCACTGCATTAATGTAAAGCATCCGGTATCTTTATTATTCCTTAATTTCTACCAATTTATAGAAACAATGCAAATCCTAAAACAATCTAACAATTTAAAACGTAATTGTTAATTACACCAGTAACTATCATACTCTGCTAATAACGTAGCAAGGTTTGTCGGGATTTTCTAGTCATAGTGGAAACGGTTGAAGATTGTTTATCAAAATAGTTACACTTAGAAGCTTCAAAATGTAAACTAGTGACATTTTTACAGGTATTAATATTTAAACAATTTGTAATAAGCCAATTATCTTATCAATATTACATTGTCTAAAATATATGCATATTTCAAACTAATAACAATTGAAAATTAGATATTCCTAGGGAAGAATAGCAGCAGTCGACTAAAAATTTAGTAGATGAACAAAATCAGTTCAATGGATTGAAGGAAACATATTTTTTTTTTAATTTTACTATTATTTTATTTGCAAAAATGTTTATATAAATTGAAATTATATTGTCCAAACATTATCACGTAACCTAACATTACTCCCAATCAAGAAGTAATTGTCAAAAAAATGTAATTCACTATAATTTTTGCACAACTGAATGCGTCAATACCCATTACAAACATTTTGTTTTTTGGCAAGATCATATGACAAAAGTATAACATACGTTTTAGAATCGTTTTCAAACCGCTTTTAATAAAATGTTCATAAGTAGTAGCAATTAAACTTGTTTTTTTTTTAAATAACAAAATTTATATATTAATAATAAGAATAGGCAGTTTCAACAGGTATTTATTTTTATTTTAGCTTTATACGTATTTCGACATACAATATGTCATTATCAAAAGCATTTAATGAAGTAAACATTTGTAGTTGCTTGGGTAACAGCACACTGGATCTTGGTTTCGGGCTTGGCTCAGGTCTTCTATTCCAAAACTTCCAATAGCGGGGAATTTATGAGCTCAATTTGCTCATTCATTAAAGGTGTGTTTGTGAATTTGGAAGGCCTCGAGTATATCCAATTTACGTTTATCATCACAGAAGTGTAAAAATGTTATTATATTATTTGATGTCAATGCATGATTGTGTTCTAATAAGTGTTTAGCGTAGTTAGATTTTTCTGGGTGTTTATATTTGTATGAGCGTATGTGTTCTTTGTATCTGGTGTCAAAATTTCTAATTGTTTGACCTATGTATACATAATTACAGTGTGAACAGTTTAATTTGTGAATACCTGATTTTAAAAAATCGTTAGTTCTGTCTTTTGCGTTGAATAAGGTGTTGAAAGTGTTTTTTGTTGTTTTATAACTTACTTTAAATGTACTTGATTTAATTATAATTTTAGCAATTTTCTCCGATATATCACCAAAATAGGGAATTGAAATATATTTAAAATTTTCAGAGTGGTCTTTAGAATATATTCTTTGAATTGCTAATTTATAATCTTTCTTTTTGATTAGTGTGTCTATCAGTTTTGTGTGGTACCCATTACTGTGTGCAATTTGTTTAATAATCGAAATCTCTTTGGTGTAATCAGTGTTACTTAGGGGAACTGTTAAAGCTCTATGTATCAGTGACCTATAGGCTGCTAATTTATGTGTTTTATGGTGACATGAGTCCTGTGGTATTGTGATATCTGTTTGTGTAGGTTTTCTATAAATAGAGTATTCGAGTTTGTTTTCGGAATTAATTTTTATGTTTAAGTCTAAATAATTAATACATCTGTTTTGTTCTGTTTCTAATGTAAAGTTTATGTTTGAGTGTAAGGTATTGATAAACGTTAAGAAGTCACCAATAAACTCAAATGAACTATTAAAACATGCTAAAATATCATCAACGTAACGGAACCAAAATATAATTTTCGAAGATTGATTTGATTCAAAAATTCGATCTTCTAAATTTTCCATAAATATAATAGCTAAAAGTGGAGAAATTGGACTTCCCATTGGTAAACCGTTTTTTAGAAGATAAATTTTATCATTAAAAATAAAATAATTTTGATTAATACAAAGTTCGAATAATTGAATCAACTCCTTTCGTTTTGTTAATTCAACATTTTTGTTCATAAAAATATTATTTAACAGAGGAATACACTCTTGAGGAGGTATTTGTGAAAACATATTGGTGACATCAAAACTAACTAGTTTGCAGTGTGGTGGTAAACCTAAACTGGACAACCTACTGATTAATTCGGAAGAATTTTTAACAGAATATTTTGGTGTGTATTCTAAACTAGTAACTATGTTATTTAATGTTTTTGCTAACATGTGGTTGGGTGCGTTTATGTATGAGACTACCGGTCTAATAGGCATTTGGGGTTTATGTATTTTTATTAAACCGTATAGTTTTGGTGGTTGTGGGTTTGGGTTTATTATTTTTCTTTTCTCATAATCTGTTAAGGTAACAATACAGTTATTTAATGTTTGTTTTAGATAGCTGTTATATTTTTTCGTAAGATCTCTATTTAAGGTTTCTAAATTTGAGGTAGTTATAAAATTATTAACTTTTTGTATATAATCATCTTTATGTAAAATAACTAAAGCATTACCTTTATCTGCTCTAACAGAAATAAGATTGTTTGTTGTGATTTTGTCTTTAATTGATGCAAGCAGTAAATTATTATGTTTGTTTGTATTATAATTTGAATGTTTGTGTGTTGTTGACATGTCTTTTAACAAATTGGCAATTTAAAATTTTGCATAATTGAAATGTTTTTCTTTAAGAATATTTTCTGAATTAACTGCTAAAATTTCTTTAATATTATTAATATATAAAGTATGAATTTCAACGAAGTAAGGCAGCAAACAATTAACAAAATAACAAAAGCTACAAAATTTTCCCGATTGAATGGAAATAGAAGGAAGAAAACAATTCACTAATATTTTATTTTCGTGTATCGCTTCTCGCTTATATACCAAATATTTATTTCTTTAACACAAAATATATAAAGTATAAATCGCCCATTCCTGTTTCTCTAATTAGACATGTTTACACAATAAACGCAATTCAGAATTACCTGAATGTTTATCTCGCATCAATAATAAATTTGGGAAATAACCCAAGTCGTATGAGATAAAACAAAACGGTTTTAATTTTAACAAACGATAAACTTCTGTTGCATGTTCAATCGTATTGGCAAATATTGCTGGATTAAAATCGAACCTAAAATCGCAGGGTTGTCATATAAAATAATAACTCGTTCAACGTCAAAACTATGTCGAAACTGAAACATAATGTCTGCTAATAAATCAAGAACTACAAACAAAAACGTAACATCGCATCATCAATATAAAATTCCATTACAATGTGACATTTCATCAAGAAAAATGTGTCGCGAAACTGCACAGCGCGTACTATTGATCTAATTCGCAAAGACAGATCCAATGTTATAATAAAGAAAATAGAACAAATAATGAATACGTCATTTGCACTGATGGATGTCAGGTTTAGACACAGTTAATCACCCGTTTTACAATAGTGGCTAAGCAATGATACATGTTCCGTCTATATTCATGCTCGCATTCTGTTTCCAACGAGCTGCTTCAGCAATTAATTACCATTTACATTGTTACACATTTTAAGCCAATTATCGTTATTTTTCATCCCATGAAAGAACCTCGGATAAACGACAATGGCAATGATCTAACAAAAGCCATAATTGAAAAGTAAACTATCAAAAATATTTTTGCCGCAAATTAGAGGTATTTACAACTTTAAAAGTTATAGGGCAGAGTAGAATTCAATGAGACCTCTGGCGGAAAAAATTGTAATTGTCGCAACGAGTAAAATAATTCATTTTGCATTGTTTTTGTATTATATGCAAGTCAGCGTAATTACCGTAAATTCGTACTTTATTTGTTTAATTTTGTGTCAGTGACAAGCTTAAAACTGTGTTTTTCTATTCAACTCAACTGTCATCATTTCTGAGGTAATATTCTTATATAATCAGAGATATTATGGAACAGGTTATGTTATTCTATTTTTTGTTTTCATTGCAGATCAAGTTTGATTGCAATATTTTGTAGCTTTTTTAAAGATTTATACTTTGAATTATGTCGCTGCATAATCGAAACTGTTGTGTATTTGGTTGCACTAGCCGTAAAGGGAAAAATCCCGATTTATCTTTCCATAAATTTCCTCCCATGGGAAGAATGGTAAATATTGAAAATAAGTTTGGAGTTATGGAAAATATATCTCAAAGAAAGGCTTGGGCAACGAAAGTAAAAATGGGGAAACCAGTTACAGATAGTATGTCCGTGTGTTCTTTAAATTTTAAAAGGGAAGACTACTATAATCAATCAACGCTTGTTGTACTTTTCACAAATATCAACCATACCTATTACTCCAAAAATAAAAATATTAGGAGTCAAAATTTAGTTTAACAACACAAAATACTAAAGCACAATCAAAGAAAAAGCAAAAGTTTTACAAAACACACACTGAAAATAACTAAAACAGCAAAATAAAACCACTTAAATATCAAAGGGCTTATACGGCAGCTGATTTGTTTTACTCGTTGCTAAGATGACATTGACATTTCAGAGCGCCATCTATGGAATTCTACTTTTCCCTATACTGGGTGGTCCTGAAATACTTGGTCAAACCTTGGAAGCGAGTTTTCCACACCGAAGCAAGAAAAAAGCGTTTATATAAACCTGAGTCCGAAAATGTTTCGTTATGGAGTTACAGCATTCTAAAGTGAGATTTGCCCGATCACTTTTCTACATATAATTATGATAATAGTCGCACCAATATTTAAAAATTTTATGTGCATACCGTACTCATTAAGATTGAAAATTACAGCCTAGCTGCGTTTTAATAAGTACACCAGGGGCGTCTCAAGTGTAAGGATTACGAACGGCTTTCCACTATACCTTTTATATTATTTTGTTTTTTTTATGTTAGGATCGACCTTACGAAGGGGGGAGCCGAATAAAATCTAGAGAATTTTAAATTTAAATATGGTTGCAGCGCTTCTACTTTTCATTTATCAGTTCCTGCCAGGAACTGCCTGGAGCAGATGCGATCAGAACTCACTGGCGGCGGCAGACAGGTTACATGCAACAGATAATAAAACACAGACTTACTGATCTGTCAATAAATATTGGGCAGTTGTACTCACCGGCGGTCCTCCAGTCCCCTGCCTCTGGCTTGGGATTCGAACAGGATACGGATGCTCATCTGCCGGCTAGCTGCTGTGGCCGCAACCATTCGTAATCGTAGAATAATTACTACAATTATGAATATCTTCTGGTACCAATCCTCCAGCCAGCCTCTTTATTATTCACAGAAGTCGCGCGAGGGGGACGTGTTCCCTCAGACCCACATACGAAGGGGAGAGTATCGTTGGTGTCCAAATCCCCACGTAATAGTCAGTCGATGGGACCTATCATTAATTGCATTCACAATATTAATAATAATCCGACGTAGGCACATTTTCGATGCAACCTCTACCGACTGACTACCTCCCGAATGATTGCTAGGTAAATAATAATTAATCATGTCACACAGAGTATCTACTTATATAGCTACTTATATTCACTACGCTACTGTTTCGAACAACTACTTACATAGACACACCAATCTTGTGATAATAGGACCTAGGAAACCACATATACCATTAAGCAGATAATACGTAACCATTTGGGTAACCACATATAACGCTTCATGGGATATAAACCGTATACGAGGTTTGTTCAACTGCAAACCCAGCTTCGCTCAATTTAGCCTTGAAAACAAATGCAATAATTCAAATGCCGTTTCATCATGTTAATGGTGTTTGTAAGCAACACATTAATAAGTTTCTGGCGTTTGAATTTGATTCTGACTTGAAACTTCGATTTTGAAATGGCGTTTGTTGTTGAAAATCCGTCCAAGTTTGATCAGCCTGCGGTCCTACAATTTGTATGCGCTGAGGGTGTGTAGCCATTGCAGATTCGTACGCGAATACAAGCAGTGTATGGAAATGCATGTATTGCGTATCCAATTGTGAAGGAATGATTCCGAAAAATTAAGAATGGAAAAGAGGGAACTATGGATGAGCCGCATCAAGCTGCACGGTGTCCTGCATTAACAGAAATTAATATGGCAAGTGCGGAAGGCCTTATTAGAGAAAATAGTGGAATTGCAATTAGAGAAATTTCAGAAATTGTTGGTGCAAGTGTAGGATCTGTCCATAGTTATTGTTCATAATCTGGATTACAGCAAAGTTTGTTCGCAATGGATTCCTCGTCTCTTATCTAATTAACAAAAATGCTTGCGAATGGGCTAATCTCTGCAACACCTCACAGACTATAGACAAAATGGTGATGACTTTCTTCTGTGAATAGTTGCTGGTGACGAATCTTGGTGCCATTACTACGACCCATCCAGTAAGTTATTGTCTATACAGTGGATACATTCAAGTTCACCAACACCGAAGAAGTTTAAAGCACAACCTTTTGCAGGCAAGATGATTTTAACTTTTTTTTTCGACCATGAAAGACCCTTGTTGATAAAGTTTAAGGAACCTGGAGTAAATGTCAATGAAAATCTATACAATAAAACTTTAAACAAGCTTCATCAAGCAGTAAGACGGAAATGTCCAGGAATACTTACACGTGGGGTCATTTTGCTGCGCTACAATGCTAGGCCTCATCTTCAACGAAAGAAATGGAGGGTTTTAGAGCATCCACCCTATAGCCCACATCTATCGCCTTGCGATTTCCATATTTTGGACCGCTGAGAAAGGCGTTAAAAGGTTGGCATTTTGAGTCTGACGCAGAAATACGGATAGCTGTGGAAGGTTTCTTTAATCAGCAGCCTCAAAAATTCTCGAGCAGGGTATAAAACGGTTAGTGAAACAATGGGATAGGTGCCTTAACTGTGACGGTAATTATTTTTAATTAAATTGTTCAATGAATTTTTTATGGAGCAAATATGGGTTTCAATTGAACACCCCTTGTATAATAACATGTAGAAAATACGCAATCATTCTGATAAACACATATAACCCTCCATGGGATATAACTTCGTCAGGGACGCCACTGCTTATATTGACTGATATTGCCATTGCATCCCATGTTTATATACGAACACATAAGTGGTAACAGAGTTCTTATTGAAAGGAAAGTTTGCGACCTCGATGTTGGATTAAAATTAATTTTTGGTGTAGAAGCTAAATAATTGGGTCTGTTCGACCACTAAATTCTCACCTTGCCTCAACTTAAGAGGATAATTGCATCGCAATCAGTTAGCAGATTCACAAACGCTATTAATTAATTATTACGCCAAAGATATGCAAACCTACGCCTAGCTACCAACAACACTGCCTCTTGTAGACTGTCGTTGCTGACCCTTCTTAAGACTCCGCTACCCCTTGTTTTCGGCCTGAACGGCCTGAGCGGCCTTTCCTCCAAACCTTCATAATTATTTCCAGCTGTTATTGAGAGCCGATAGAAGGTACGTATACTTCTGTAAATATTCATTTGTTGAGCGTACATTTAAGTAATATAAAAAGAAGGTACTCTTGTTAAATGTCGATAAACCCAACCGTGTTCGAGATAATTCAATTATTATGAAAAATCAAGTTACCATGATAATTTGGAAATTTGGTACTATGTGGATTAAATTCGTAGCATAAATTTAGGTTACACGGTCTCTCTTTCTCTCTCTCTCTCTCTCTCTCTATGTCTTCAATCTTTTGACTGGTTTGACGCATGTTTCCAATCTCGTCTTCCCTCAGATTTTCTCTTCATTTCTTCATAGTTACGCGTGCCCATGTCATCCATAATTTGTTCATCAATCGATATATTAGGTTACACTGTACAACCCAACAAATGTTTTATCTAAATAGAATTGATTGGAGATAGAGGTTTAATTAAATAAACTTTCGAAAACCTCTTACCACCACGAATTTGGAATCCCTAAATACATATTTCGGCAATTAATCTGCCATCTTCAGTAGGAACTTGAACTAACTAAACTAACTTGGCTGAGGAATACCTCTAGAGATAAGTCTTTCACCAATTTCAATGGACTTCAATTGTTGCCCTACTGAAAATGGCAACTTAGTTGCCAAAATACGTATGTACGTGTTCAAAATATCGTGGTAAGGGTTTTCCAAAGTCTATTTTATCTAAACATGATCTTACTTATTAACACTAAATGGGTTGTGCCTTGTACCTTCTAAGCGTTTTGCGGACAAATGTATATTAATCGTTTTATTGTCTTGTTGTCCTAAACATATGCTAATTTAATTCATATAGTACAAAATTTCAAAATTTTCACGGCAACTCGATTTTTCATAATAATTGAATTATTTCGAAAGCGGTTCCTTTTTTGGATACTCTTGCGCACCGAATAAGATTATTTTGTAAAAAGAAGACAAACAAAACAGTGTAAAAGATATTGCAGAAAACAGTTCCCAATCCTCCCACTTGCTGCACTTATTAAAAGGAAACTAGGCTCTAATTTTAAAACTTGATGAGTAAGGTATGCACATAAAATTTTAAAATATTGGTCCAACTAAGTGATCGGACAAGTCTCACTTTAGAATACTGTAACTCCGTAACGAAATATTTTCGCACTATTATATGAACTTCTTTCCTATTTTGGTGTGGATAAATCGCTGCCAAAGTTTGACCAACTATAAACACAGTAAAGTTGTTAGCTCACTCAGCTGTAATGCGAGGTCTCGAGTTCAAATTCGAGTCGCGGAGACCTGGTGGGTAACCTACCCAGTGTTCTAAAGCTTCTTGTGATTCAGGGAAGGTCGTTTACAGCTGCCTACAACGCAATGCTCACCACATCGTATGGTAATGTCACTTGTGTGAAATTAATGAAACAACAGACTACAAGACATTGTGTTAATTCAATATTTTACAAGTAGCTTTTATATATATATATATATATATATATATATGCAATATGCAATGAAAACCGACAAATTTTCTATATCTTAAACTATGTTTCAGGAATATCCAATAGTACTATCAGAACTTGTACTTGTAATTTCTTTGCAGGTCGACATGGAGCAAGCACCTACTCAGGTGGACAATCGCAATACTTTCTTGGGCACGTTCGTTCAAAAAACTTTGAAACTGAAACCTGAAAAATGGTCCCGTATGATGGCAACAGAGGAACATAAAGCAGTCGTAATGAAATTTCTGGAAAGGCCCACTCCACCTCTCCTGGTTATTGTTTTAACCCCTGCAGCCCAACTGGTAGCCAGCAATGGATTTCCTTTGGCCCAACTTAAAACTAAAGGTATTTTTAACATCAATATACTAGGTGGTACCTAAACTAGCACACCTGCTATTTTTTGTTATTTATTAATTGAAAGCAGTGCAATTATAGGTAGTTATACTTAAACCTATTCATAGGCATACAAACGACACGATATGACATCATCTTTTTTATTTTAAATAAACACTCTGTAGATGATAACGTATTTAAACGTAAATAATTTTATTCTGACATAGTTCTTTAGTGGGATTAAACTTTGGTCTTTCCAATGCAAGTTCGGCAGTTTGACAGCTATTGCGTCGTTACTTACATCGTGCTCCCAGTAACAATATGCAATTTTTGCTATTGTTACTGAAACAGTAGTGTAAGTTAAAATGAATCAAAGATTGTACATTATATTACTATAAATCCTTAGTTTAAAAGAAGTTAAACATTTAACCTTTAGTGTTTTCACTGCATGTCTAATACATCTACCATTATTCCATAATTACTTACTACACCGTCCTTTTCGTGACAATATGTATTTGTGACTATTATTACTAAACGAACAGTATCAAGAGTTGCATGTTATATCACCATAAATCAAGCATATCTTTTGAAAAGTTTACATCCGGAGAGTTTGAATTTGGTCTCTCCATTGCAAGGTCAACATGTCGACCATTAGCCCACAGTTACATATATCATTCTCTACGAAGATTTGAACTTCAGTCTTCCGAATGCAATAATGCGAAATATCGACAATTATTCCACTATTATTTATACCATCATTATTTATAATTATAATTCTTTGTCTTCTGTTGACTCTACGGTCCTTGTAGGTCCTTGGTCTGCTCAATGACCTTCTTCCATTATTGTCTATCTAATGCCTATCTTCTCTAAGTTCTAGTTCCCAGCTCTTTTTCTTCGTTTTCTACATCTTCGCTTCACGTTTTCCTCGGTCGTCCTCGTTTCCTCCTACCCTCTGGTTTTCTTCGTACGCCATTTTTGGGGTTCTATCGTTTCTCATTCTTGTTAGGTGGCCCAGCCATTTTCGTCTTTGTGTTTTTATTGTCGTTACTATATCTGGGTCTTCGTATAAGTTTTATAATTCGTAATTCATTCTTCTTCTCCACTCCTCGCCTTCCTTTATTGGTCCATATATTCGTCTTAGGATTTTTCTCTCAAAGATAAATAGGTTTTTCTGATCTTCCATTTTTAGTATCCACGCTTCGCTCCCGTATGTCACTACAGATTTCATAATTGTTTTATATATTCTTCGTGTGAGGTTTCTTGATGTGCTTTTCGACTGAAACATGTTTTTGAGTGCGTGGAAGATTTAGTTTCCGACTGCTATTCTTGTTTTTATTTCTTCGCTTGTTTCGTTATTTTTTGTGATTGTGCTTTCTAGGTATTTAAATTCTGAGACTTCCTGGATTGTGTGGTTATCTATTTGTATATTGTTCTGTTCTCTTCTTATGTTTCTTGTGTTCAGCATGTATTTTTTTTTATCGTTTACTATTAGTCCCGCACCCTTCGCTTCTTTTTCTAGTTCACGATATGCTGTCTTTAATGCTTGTTCTGTTCGTGCTAGGATAACCACGTCATCGGCAAATGCTAAATGTTGGCAGGTTCTGTTGTATATATCACCTCCTGGGTTTTTATCTATGTTCCTTATGCATCTTTCTAGTACTATGTTAAACAGGGTTGAGGATAGGGGGTGGCCTTGTCTTAGTCCCTTTCTTACTCGGATTGTTTAAAAAAGATTTCCTTGTTTCCTCACCTTATTTTTTGTTTGTGATAGTGTAATTTCCACGAGGTTGATTAGTTTTGCTGGAATTCCGAATTCTTTCAATTGTTTGCTTTAAGTAATTTCTATTTATGCTATCATATGCCTATTTGTAATCTATGTATATTTGGTGGATATCTATATTACATTCATAGCATTTTTCTAATGTTGTTCTAATTGTGAATGTGTGGTCAGTTGCTTATCTTCCATTTCTGAATCCTGATTGGTATTCGCCTAGGACTTCTTCGACATATGATTTGATTCTGCTCGCTATGATTGCGGTTAAGATTTTGTATACGACTCTTAGGAGCTATTCCTCTGTAATTCTGACACTCTATTTGTTTCCTTTTTCTTGTATATGGAGGTGATTATTGCGTGCGTCCATTCCTCTGGCATTCGTTCTTCGATCCATATGTCCTTCATTAGTTCTTGTAACGTGTTAATTAGTTTTTCCCCTTCATTCTTTATTAATTCGGTTGTATTTTCTTCTCCTGAAGATTTATGGTTCTGAAGTTTCTTCACTTGTTATTCTACTTCTTCTCGCGTTGGTGGTAGTATATTTAAGTGTGGCCCGTTGTATTGGGTGTCTATGTTTTCTTGTTGCTCTTCGTTGTCGTTACTGTTCAGCAATACTTGAAAGTATTCCTTCCACCTATCTATTATATCTTCGTTAGCAGTTTGCCTTCTTTGTTTTTACATATGTTTGTTCTAACTTGATATTCTTGCACTTGTTTTTTACTTTTTGGTAGAATTCGCGTGCGTCCTTTTTTTCGTATTCTTGTTCCATCTCCTCTTTCTCGTATTTGTTCTTCTTGTTTCTACACAGGTTTTGGGAATATCTTCTCTTGTTATGGAATTCTTCTGTGCTGCCCTAGTTTTTCTTTGGATGATTTTTATTCTAGCTTCATTTCTCTCTTTACGCGCTTTGTTGCATTCTTCATCGTACCAATTGTTTCGCTTTTCTGTTGTTTTTCCTCTTATGGTTTGCCTTGCTGCAGTGTGTACTGATGTCAATATTTTCTCCCATTTCTCCTGAAGGTCTAGGTTAGTGTCCGGTGTTTCGCTTAATAGTGTTGTAATTTTTTTTTGGTACTTTGTTTGATATTCTTCCTCTTGTAGTTTCTTGTTGTTATATACCCTTTATTTGGTGTCGTTTTTATTTTTATTTCATTCCTGTCTTGTTATTCTTCTATTCTTCTATGTGTATACCTTCCTAGTACTAGGAAGTGATCCGAGTTGCTATGTGGCCCCTCGATAGCTTCTGACATCTAAGATGCTTGAAGCGTGTCTTCTGTCTATAAGGAAATTATCTAGCTGGTTGCGTGAGCTTCCATTTGGGTGTACCCAGGTTTTCTTACGTATGTTTCTGTGCGGGAACCGGGTGCTGGCTAATATCATGTTTTTTCCCACTGCGGAATTTATGACTCACTCAGTTTTCGTTGTTTGTTTCACGTCATGTCCTATCGTCCTATGTTGTTATTGTCGAAAATCTTTCTCGCCCTGTATCTTCGAAACAAAGCGGTTTTTCAAAAATCATCAAAGGACAAAATATTCTTAGAATAGTCCAGGAAATATCAACCCCTTGAATTTTTCCGTATTTTTAATAAACCCCCTGTATAATTTTTCAGTTAAAAACTTCTAAATTCTAATGAGACGCTTTATTTAATAATTCAAGGTCACAAAAGATATATTCAAAAAATAATTAATATTTTTCAACTTTTCACTCAGAAGCTCAATTTTCATAAGAAAAAGGCCTGATACGCTAAAAATATAAATTCATAATCGTGTGGAAAATCTTGACATATGAAAATTATTAAATTTGTTTTACTATCGATTTAGGGGTGCACAATATTTTGAACTGAAAGCATACTTCTTATATGTAGACATTCGTAAATTTGCACAACTGTGAGCTGTTAAGATCATCTAACCAGTGGTATTCAAAGGTCATCTGACGAAATGCTATTTCAAGGTCATTTGACATGTGTATGGTCTGGCCAGTACTATTTCAACGTCTCGTGACCAGCGTTAATTAAAGGTTCGCTAATCGGTACTATTTCAAGGTTATTTGACAATGCTGTTTTAAGGTCATATAAACAGCTCTATTTCAAGGACTTCTGATGAGTACTATTTCAAGGTTACTTGACCAGCGTTAATTGAAAGTTCGCAAATCGGTACTATTTCAAGGTTACTTAACCAATACTATTTTAAGGTCATCTAACCATTACTATTTTAATTACATATGGCCAGCACTATTTCAAGGTCATTTCCCCGGCGGTATTTCAACGTTCTTTAATTGGTGCTATTTCAAGGTTACTTAACCATAGCTATTTTAAGATCATTTAACCATTATTATTTCAAATACATATGGCCAGTGCTATTTCAAGGTCACTTAACCAGCGTTAATTGACGGATCGTTAGTCTGTGCTATTTCAAGGTTATTTGACCAATGCTGTTTTAAAGTCATATAGCTATTACTATTTCAAGGACATCTGGCTAGTCTTACTACAAGGTCACTTGACCAACGTTAATTGAAAATTCGCTAGTCGCTGCTATTTCAAGGTCATCTGGCCAGTGGTATTTCAAAATCACTTGACCAGTATTAATTTAAGGTTCGCTAATCGGTACTATTTCAAGGTTATTTGACCAATGCTATTTTAAGATAATATAACCAGTGCTTAACGCGACCGCGGGCTAGAGGTTAGCGCGTTAGACTTCTACGTTGTAGGTCCCGGGTTCAATTCTCAGTACCGAAACATCGCATTTTAACGTTCTTCCTCGCAAGCCAATGGCAAACCAGCGAGGTAATCTGCGTAGTAAATCTTCTCTGGAGCAGAAGTGTTTACAGTTGCCGTGGTTCGGAGCCCACGTTAAGCTGTAGGTCCTCTATGTCTGTGGCACTCTAAACGCGCAACGCAGACATAGGAGAGAAGATCGCTACGTCCCGTAAGAGATAAAGCACTCTAAGAAGAAGAACCAGTGCTATTTTAAGGTCATTTGGTCAGCTAGTGTGTACTATTTCAAGGTTATCTGATCAATTTATATAATTCACATTCTTCTAAATTTATTCACCTAAGCCGTTTTATACCGTAATTTAGTCATTCCATTTTTGGGCTTTATAGAAATGAATTCAAATTATTCGAATTAAAGTATTCAGAACTTAACGATTAAAGTAACCCAAAATCGACAGTTAAAAACACTTTTAATACTTATTATAGCAACAGATCGTTTGGTTATACGCTCGACAATCATTATTGATAAAAAGAAACATGAAACTTTCATAAAAAAAAATTTTACTGCTGTCAGTATCTGTAATCTCTTGAAAATATCTCTACAGTATCCCTCCAGGCCAAGCTTCCCCATAATTCTTTATGTTTTTTCCTGAACAAATTAAACGAGCGGAACCAACCGAAAAGACAATAGCATATCTTGCAGCCGCAAAAGGCATTATACGCGGTTAGCAAAACAGGGACATTAAAAAAGATATTATTTCAGCTACTGCACGCAAAATGGCATTTTATTGAAACATTTCAAAACTGTTATTTCACATTATACTAATTTAAAAAAAAAACGAATGTAATCATATATTATATTTCCATACAATGATTTTTGCAATAATAAGCAAGGGGGAAAATATTAACTCTTTGTAGCAATATTTATATTTTTCCATTTAACAACTTTCGTGGGGTTTGTTTTCGCAAACATAATAAAAATAAATTAGCAAATATTGATATAAAAATCAAAAAAGTTAAAAATATATTTACTTTGTTTAAAAGCAATTTCTGTTTCATTTATCCGTTATTAATAATTAAACAATTATTGTTGTTCCCTCTGTTTATGTGTATTACATAAAAAGTCAAAGCACCTAAAGTAACAATTACAATGAAACGTGGCGTACACATTAACGTGTTTCACTTTTGCATTACATTTGAAATTTAAACGAACAACGGCTCGATTCCAATTTCTGCAGAGTTAGTTCGTCGTTTACAATATGAAGTATTTACGAAGCGTGTGGCAGCTTAGCTTTTATTACTATGCAGCAGCGTAAAAACAAGAAAATTGCAAATACCAGGCTGTACATTGCAAATCGTTAAGTTTGTACTGACAAGATTGAATGCTTCAGCTGTATATTTCTTAGGTAAGACCTGCGAATCAGGAATTTAATAGCACCTTCGCCTTAAAACTTAAAAATACTTTCATTTCCTACAGTCTTACACTCTTGAAGTTCTGCTACATTGTAACAAAATACTTTACATTTGAAAAATATCAGATTTACTAGTGCATTGGTTTCCAACTTTTTTTAAAGGGCGTCTTCCTTTTGGCCAAAATTTTACTCACGGCCCTCCTCTTGTAATACTCAACTTTATTCACAATCAGCGGCTAAATGGCCAACTGACGCCATCTATTACCAATTAGCGCAATCTATTTATTTGTTTTCTGTATCTCCGAAAATTTCCACTATATTCGGGAGGGTGCTAAGTGACACCGGAATAATCTGGAAAATCCATTTCACTTTATATAAGCAACGGCCACGATTAGATTAGTGATCATTTCAAATTTATGTGCTGTACTGCTGACTGTGTGTTGAGTGCAATAAATCAATAACAAATATTTAACGTTAAGCACGAGCTATACCCGTTTTGTTAAAGATGGACATATTTTTAAAACAGTCATTAGAACCTGCAGCGTCTGACAATGACAAGAATTCAAAGAAAAATAGATTGTACAGCTATGAATATCTCAAATATGATTTTACGGTTCTTCTTCTTCTTTTTGTGCCTATCCGTTATCGGATGTTAGCGATACATATAGCTATTTTTACTTTGTTCGCTGCTGTTCTAAACAGTTCTGTAGTTGTAGTGTTGAACCAATAACTTAAGTTCTTCCGCCAGGAAATTCTGCGTCTACCAGGCCCTCGTTTTCCTTTCATTTTCCCTTGGATTATCAGATGTAATAGTTCAAATCTCTATGGGTGCTTCAATATATGCCTAAAACACTCAAGTTTCCTTTTCTTTGCAGTTTTAACGATTTCAACTTCTTTCTTTAGTCTTCTCAATACTTCGTTGTTCGTTACGTCTTCAATCCAGGGAATTCTCAGTGTACATCTATAGACTCAGATTTCGAAAGCCTCCAATCTCCGTGTGCTGATCTCCGTCAATGTCCATGCTATTACCCAATATAATAATACCGGAAATACATAACATATCACCAGTCTCAATTTACTATCAATTTTCCCTTGGATTATCAGATGTAATAGTTCAAATCTCTATGGGTGCCTCAATATATGCTTAAAACACTCTAGTTTCCTTTTCTTTGCAGTTTTAACGATTTCAACTTCTTTCTTTAGTCTTCTCAATACTTCGTTCTTCGTTACGTCTTCATTCCAGGGAATTCTCAGGGTACATCTGTAGACTCAGATTTCGAAAGTCTCCAATCTCCGTGTGCTGATCTCCGTCAATGTCCATGCTATTACCCCATATAATAATACCGGAAATACATAACATATCACCAGTCTCAATTTAGTACCAATTTTCCCTTGGATTATCAGATGTAATAGTTCAAATCCCTATGGGTGCCTCAATATATGCCTAAAACACTAAAATTTCCTTTTCTTTGCAGTTTTAACGATTTCAACTTATTTCTTTAGTCTTCCCAATACTTCGTTGTTCGTTACGTGTTCAATCCAGGGAATTCTCAGTGTACATCTGTAGACTCAGATTTCGAAAGCCTCCAATCTCCGTCTGCTGATCTCCGTCAATGTCCATGCTATTACCCCATATAATAATAATGGAAATACATAACATATCACCAGTTTCAATTTAGTATCTAGGCTTAAATGGTGGTTTTTTAAGACCTACTAATCTTAGCGAAGGTTGTTCTTGCTTTTCCTATTGGGCTTTTGATTTCCATTGAATGGTCCCATTGTGAGTTTACAGAACTTCCAAGGTATGTGATTTTTTCTACTTGTTCGATCTCCTTGTTGTTCAGAAGTAGTCTTTCTCTTACTTGTTGTTGTTTGCTAATAATCATGAATTTTGCCTTTTTTACTTTAATTCGTAGACCGTATGACTCACTTACTTCTGATATTTTATTCATTAATTGTTGCAATCCTTCGATACAGTCTGCAAACACAACGGTGTCGTCAGCATAGCTTATGTTATTAAGTCGCTCTCCATTTACCAGGATTCCTTGTTGTATTTCGCATAGTGCTTCATTAAATATGACTTCCGAATATCCATTGGACAGTATAGGGGACAAAACGCATCCTTGTCAAACTCCTCGCTGAATTGCAACTCGATCGGAATTTACACCTTCCACTTTTATGTCAGCAATTTGGTTCCAGTATAAGTTCTTAATAATACGTACATCTTTATCATCTAGTCGTACTTCATATAGAATGTTTATTCGCTCTGAGTGTTTTGCTGTGTCAAAGGTTTTTTCGTAATTTATGAAGCAGGCAAACACGTCACAATTTACGTCTCTATATCTTTGCACCAGCACTTGTATTCCAAACAGTACATCCCTAGTTCCTAGTGCATTCCTGAAGCCAAACCGAGAATTGGACATTTGTTCCTCGCTACGTAAGTATATACGGCTGTGAATGATCTTCTTCGTCTTCAACAGGTGACTCATCAAACTTATTGTTCTGTAGTCTCCGCAGGTTTTTGCGGTGTGTTTTTTAGGAATTGATATGAAAGTGGAATGTAACCATTCTTCAGGGATTTCCTCAGTGTCATATATAAGGTTGTATAACTGTATGATTATGGTGATGGAGTATCGTTTAGCAGTTTGGGAAGTTCCACAAGAACGCCGTCAGGTCCAGGTACCTTTCCATCTTTTCCATTTTTCATTGCTTTTTCCACTTCTTCCTTGAGAATCTTAGCGCCGAATTCACATTTATTATTATTCCCAGTATTATATCTTGCATCTTCGAAAAATATTTCTATGTATTTCTTCCAGACGTCTATCCTCTCACTCCTTTGCATTATGATGTCTCCTTTCCCGTCTATCAACTTTGCTGTTGTTTGGGGTCTATACACACCAACAGCCTCTCGAATTTTTTATGTAGATTAAAACTGTCATGTCTGCTTTCTAGTAGTTCAATTTCTTCACATTTTGAATTTAACCATTTCTCTTTTGCTTTCCTAATTTGTCTTTTTATTTCCCTATTGACAGTTGCATAACCAGTCTGACATACATTTTTAAGCTCACGTCTCTTTTCCATCATCTTGAGGATTTCCTCATTCATCCGTTCCTTTTTCTTCATATCATATTTCCTTTTTTAATGTTTTTCATCATGTTTTCTAGCTTTTCATAGAAGTCTTCGATTTCTTGCTCGTCACTGTCGGCTGTGGGCGGATGTACTTGTATGAGATTCATATTGACTGGTGACGCTTTTATCTCCAACAGCATCATTCGTTCACTAACTGGTACAAAGTTGCTTACTCCTTTGGCTATTCTATTGCTGACGATCATTCCCACGCCCGATTCGTGTCTGTCATTTTCACAACCAGAGCAGTACATATATATTCATTTATGGTACAATTTCCATGTCCCGGCCACCTCATCTCACTTATGCTCATAATTTCGATATTCATTCGACGCATTTCTTGTTTTGCATTGTGGATCTTGCCGGCTTGGTACATTGTCCTCACATTTCAGGTGCATATTTTTATAGTTATTCTGATTTTCGATTGTGCTTTTCCTTCTTCATTCGCTATCCTCCCCCTCCCCCACGCCGGAGATCCAATTAGGGGAATTTTACAGTTACTTCCCAGAAACTGTACGTACTTTGTCAAGAAGAGTTGTCCGAAAAAAGTAGGAAACCATCAAAGCTATTTCGACATTTAAATGCCAAACGTTAGTGGAGGAAAGTCCTAGTGTTAGCATTAGAAACTGGCATTTGCCATTCTACTGTTTGGCGGATTTTGCCGGATCAGGGACTACACCCTTACCATGTTCAACGCGTCCAAGGTTTGCAACCAGCGGATTATGTACGTAGGCACGATTTTTGTGAATGACTTCTTCAAAAGTGCAACAACCAACCAAATTTCCTGTTCAATTTGTTATCTACTGATGAGGCAGGATTTACGCAAGAAGGGGTGTTTAATGTCCATAATACCCACATTTGGTCAGATGAGAATCCACACCAAATAGTAGAACACAGTTTCCAACAACGGTTTTCACTAAATGTATGGGCAGGCATTGTAGGGAATCACCTTATTGTGCCATACATTTTACCTGGTCGTTTAAATGGAGCTCTGTATTTACACTTTCTCAACGAAGTCCAGAATTGCTTGAAAACGTAACTTTAGAGACACGGCGTAACATGTGGATTTTGCTTGATGTTGCTCCGCCTCATTATGCTAGGGTTGTAAGGGAATGGTTAAATAATAACTATCCTGAAAGGTGGATTGGACGAAACGGGCCAGTTCCATGGCCAGCTCGTTCGCCAGATTTAAATAGTTGTGATTTCTTTTTGTGGAGCTGCATGAAACAGTTAGTTTATTCTACGCCAGTGAACACAGTTGGGGAATTAAGGGTACGCATTGAAGACGCTGCCGATAGGATTCAGCGAGATCTTACCGTTTTCGCAAGGATACGTAATTCAATGCTTCGACGTGCAGAAGCTTGTGTTCTCAGTGGTGGTCGTCATTTTGAATATTTATTGTGATTCACTTTCACTTTTGAGGTAAACTGTTTTTTATGTTTTTTTCAGTTATGTTAAAATTGATTTAAATAAATGATGGGTATTATGAAATAAATTAGTAGTTTTTAAATGCTTTATGCGTTTGGAGTTTTTTTTTTGCATGAAGCAGCACTTGTTTATAATTTTTATACCCCATGTTAAAGCGAAAACGTAAAAATTTAATTTAGCGGTAAATGAAATTCTTAAATGCCTTCTAATTACAAAAATGTTCAATTAAACCTTGACGCCTCCCAATTCCGTAGTTTATCACAAGCCAGACCAGTTTTTACGTGTTTGCCACTTTGGATTTACTTTACAATTAGGTAATAAGCTTCTACAGCTTAAATGAATTTTCTATGGATCATCAGCAGTTCTCAAACAAAATTTTATTTTATTTTTTAATTCAAAAAAATAAACTTAATGATTTTTGAAAAATGAATAGTACCATTGAATTCTACTTGAACCAATCTATTACTGGTTTAAATATTTGTACCTATTTCTGATACACCCTGTATAATATGTTGCTGAATTTCTTTTTTGTTTTGAACGGATCAAAAATTAGCAAAGCACTGACATTGTTGTACGTGTTCTGAAAACGCCGTGCAATCGAAATTTACACTTTTAGACATGATTCCAGGTCAAAAATGTTCCCAAACGGAGTGTGTTTCTTCAAAATTTCGAAATTGCGCAACCCAATTCTTTTATGCCGTAAGATCACTATTTGGAGTAACTTTTCTTAGTAACATTTTACTGTAGAAAATAACTTCAGCGTTTTGGTCTCGAAAAAGCCCAGGCAGACTGTATAATATAATTTTTTTTGTTATGAACCGATCAAAACATTAGAAAAGCACTTACATTTTTGTACGTGTCTGAAAACGCTTTGCATTTCGAAATTTACACTTTTAGACGTGATTCCGGGTCAAAAATGTTCCCAAGGAAGGGTATTTTTTCAAAATTTCGGAATTGCGCAACCCTAATTTTTTTATGCCGTAAGATCACTGCTTGGAGTAACTTTTCTCAATAACATTTTGCTGTAAAAAATTACTTCAACCTTTTGGTCTCGAAAAAGCTCAGCCATACTGTATAATATGCTGCTGAAGAATTTTTTTGGTTTTGACCCTATCAAAACATTAGAAAAGCGCTAACATAGTAATTCGTGACCTGAAAACGTTTTGTAGTTGGAATTTTACACTTTTAGAAATGATTCCTGGTCAAAAATGTTACCAAGAATAGTTTGTTTATTTTCAACATTTTTAAATTGCAGAACCATAATATTTTTATGCCATAAGGTCACTAGTTGGAATAACTTTTCTTAGTAACATTTTGCTGTAAGAACCTTCTGATCTCGAAAAAGCGCAGGCATACTGTATGATATGTTGCTCAAGAGTTTTTTTCGTTTTGACCCAATGAAAACATTAGAGAAGCGTTAAGATAATAATTCGTCACCTGAAAATGCTTTGCATTTCGAAATTTACAATTTTAGAAATGATTCCGGGTCAAAAATGTTACCAAAAGAAGTTTGTTTCTTCAAAATTTCTGAATTGCGCAACCCTAATTTTTGTATGCCATAAGGTCGCTATTTGAAGTAACTTTTCTTAATAAAATTTTGCTGTAAAAAAATTAATTCGTCCGTTTGGTCTCGAAAAAGCCCAAGCAAACTGTATGAACCATTTGTATTGTGGAAAAAATCTCAATAACTTAACATTGGTTCTATAAATAGACGTATCAACGCTCATTGACGCATAAAAAAGTAAATAAGCGATGATTATACATAATATAATATTGCACCACGTTGCCAAAGATAGAGATGCCACTCTCCGCTTGTTATATTCACCGTCGTCAGCCACTGCATGCACATATTCGACATTAGCGCTAACTTGCGGATTTGCGGCGCACTGTTATGTATAGTGTTATACATTTTACGTTAAAATTGGCATCCGACGATTTTTGCTATTTATCACCATCTGACGATGATAGTTCGACTTATAAAAATTATTTATTGAAATACAAGTTGGCATCCGTATATCGGATGTCAACTTACCCCGGATGCCAGTTTTACCGCAACTTTTACATTGCAGGATGCCGATTTATACGTGATATATATATATATATA
>JABXWE010006989.1:0-11972 GCA_014611495.1 Limonius californicus
AGGAAAATAACAACTTAAGTCTAAATACATGAAATACTTAATCTACATATAACAAGTGTAAAAATAACTAATCTATACGGATATAACACCTCCGTCGCTAAGTTTGAGTCTTCCACGGCTCAAAATACAGGTGCAGTGGGAAGTTGCTGTGTTCTTGGTCGGGTGTGTGATGACCGGATGGGCTGCTCGGTTAAAGGGACTTCTGTTTCTTCAGCCTTGGTTGCTTCATATGGAACAATTAGTTCCGAGTTACGCTGTCGTGGGCCTGATCGATAAAACCAAGGGTTTGTCATGCTGGTAATATATAAACATGGTTTGCAACAGTAGTTGTTACGGCCTTTCCTACAGCATAAGAAAAGTATAATCAGTGTTATGAGGCAAGAGATAAATATTGTAAACCATGGCGTATGTTTTTCAATAAATGTTTTGTCTACGCTTTCTAATGCTGGTTTTAACTCTAACAGGTGAGTTTTAACTTCTCTTAGGTTGTCTAAGTCTATATGCTGTAGTTTTACAGGAGTGACAATGGCTAATTTCTCTTTAACATTGTCTTCGCAACAGTTATATCCTATTGAGGGTAGATCAATAGTGTGGCTACTGGTGGAGAATTGTTGTTCATCATTGAGGATTTGAATGGATCCAATAAATAGGTTGCATCCTGGTGATGGTTGTATAACACAGCTGACAGTAATAGTAGTGTAGGATGTAGTTTTTGCAGTGTTGGTTGGACAATCTTCTATAATGTCCAGGGGATGTACGGGAAAGATGAGCCAAGTTTTATCCGTCAAAGGTTGAACTTTGGTTGCGTTGATTTTGATAAGATGTCGTTCCTTGTGACATGATTCATATCTGCCCGTATGTAATATCTGCTGGATTTCGCAAGGTGATGTGGAATCAATTAAATGGTAAACAGATGCTATGCAGAGAAGTACATGGTTATTTATGTTTTTACATCGTTGAGGTATAAAATATTGTGTGTTGTCTTCAGAGATAGCAAGGTAGGGTGATATAGGAATTATTGTGAAAAATACATTTGATATGTTTGTTTTGGAAGGTAACGAATGCAAATGATAATAACTATATGTTTTTAAAGAAATTAATGGAATGTGCAAGATAAAAATTATTTTGGTATTGATTTTATAAGATGAAATTTCAATAATATTTTGATAAAAGGGTATATTTTCTAATGTAGCTTTCATTGGTAATCTCGTTTTCGTTAATTGATTGGAAATTGATTGCAGTTCTTGCATAAGTAATTTGGGTTCAATTACTGAGGGGTGTAAAAGTTGTAATTTAGAATAATTTATCGCGTCTAGTATCTCAATTAATTCACCTAGAATAATAGTAAAAGATTCATGAATTTGCATGAGAAAATCACTGATTTCTAAAATTGCAGAGGTATGTAACTGTTCTGATAACGATTTTTGCAAAGTTTTAATAATGCGTGATTGCTTCATGGCTAATTGTTTTTCATTATCAGTCAGTTGACTGATGGTTCCATTAAAAGTTTCAATGGCATTCATGACTATTGAAATTTGTTGTTGTAAAAGAGATTGCAACTCTTTATCATCTTGTTGTAATTTATTAATTGATTTTTCGAAATATTCACCGTCGTTAGCATCTAAGTTTCCGGTAAACCATTTTATACCAGTTCCTAATGCATCGAATACATAGCGTTTTGTTCTAACTTTTGAAATTGAGGAATCAAATAGTTCGTCAAAGATTGATTTACAATTATTACTTAAAGCATTAAGTAGATGAATTTGGGGTAATACTGTGCTTATAACAGCGTTTGCATGTACAAGATTGTTAGTATTAACAGTACTGTTATTAACAGCAGAATATAATGATGAAGAAATTTGCTGAAGAGTAGCCTCGTTTTTCTCAATATGAGTTTTGATTTGTTTAAGATCTAGATATCTGATTAGTTTCTAGTGGGAGGTAATAGCAAGGGCTGTTGTTTCCTTTTGTACAAATAGTCCCGTTGAGGACGTTATTGTCTGTTGTTGGTATCCATGGATGTAGGTGGCATAAAAGAGCCATAACAATAATTTGCAGATCATCTGGTCAGTTAGGGATGATTGCTGACTTCTAAGACGGCGTTCGGGAAAACGAATTGCACACAATCGTCAAAGTCCAGTTGATGCCCTTCTGATTGATTCTTCTTTGGATTTCTCTTGGTTCGACGTGGGTTGAAAGTTGGTGTTCGGGAAAACGAATTGCACACAATCTTCAAATTCCAGTTGAGCGACTGCGCCAGTAATGCTTGTCGTGGGTAGGAGCGGAGAAATCGTAATGGTTTGGTTTTACGAAAAATAAACTGTATATGTAATACTTAACATTTATTATTTGATACAAAATTGGCCAGACCTACAGCCGTCGTTGACGAAAAAAAATGAATTATTTCAATCTGAATTGAACTCTGTTATTTAAAGCAATTTTTGAAGGTTGGAAAAGTTGAAATATGAGAGAAAGTTCTATTACCGAAAGTTGTTTGTCTTAGAACTAATGTGTTGGTTAATGTACTGTTATCTTAAAGATCTATGTTAGGAAAATAACAACTTAAGTCTAAATACATGAAATACTTAATCTACATATAACAAGTGTAAAAATAACTAATCTATACGGATATAACATCTTATCTTTGCGTTGCTTCTTTATTTCGATTTCCAATTTTTTAAGTCTTTGTTTCTCTTCAAAAATATTTTATTGTTTAAAATATATTAATAGAAACTTTAGAAATAAACACGCAAAAAATGTAAAAATGATTAATATTAAACATTTATAAGATTTTATTTTTTTAATGTACACTCTTAAAAAAATATATATTTTTACCTTGTGCCAAATCAAAGCATAAAAATTATAAAACTATCAAGCCTTTAATGCAAGTTTTTAAATTACCCGCCTTAAGTTACTTGCTTTCAACATGGCCGCCTCACAAAATCTAGCTACTGAAACATCAAAGGCGCCGCCGAGAGTGGCGCTTCTGTATCCGTAGGTATTTATTCTGTGCTGATAGGGTCGTCTTTAATAGATATTTGATGTACCTAACCTGTAACAGGTACCGCGAAACCGACTTGTTACTCATGTCATTGTGTACAACAAACGACTTCCCCTATTCGCCGTACGTGCTCATAATGAATAGCGTGAAAGGCAAGCTCTCCACAAGCCACTCTGCAAACTGTTATGGAGAGATCACTGGCTACCACGGTAGGTCAACTGGGTTGAGGTGCGGTCGAATAAATACGCCGGAGCACCAACCCTCCAAGTATTAAGCAGCTTCAAACGGAATCCTGACGAGTACACAGACCCCACAACGAGCGACTTCGCAAGCTCCCAAGCACAATACAACAGGCTTCAATCATAGTAACACAGTGATTACAATTACTAACAGTACTACATCATTAAAAGCAAATGCATTATGTACAGCTTCATACAACAACTAGTACAGTACAGAGCTTATCTATAAGACTTTATAGACAGCAAGTGCATTCAATAATAATTCAACATACATATTGTTATTCACCTTTCCAGAATACGTGAACTTGCACCAGTCTGAGAACCCACACTCTGACTTACTGACTGCCCTACATTTTTCAGTTGTATCTAATAGTACCCTCTGCGATGCAACCCAGTTCTCCTAAACATAATTTCTTAAACAATGCGGCTAGCATTTTAACCACAAAGTTTAGAGAAACAGTTTTATTGAGAAACACATACGTATACAAAATATAAAATAATTAGTACAAAAAAACTATTTCTACATACTTTTTTGCATTATTTCGTGGCACAGCTAAAAGATATTCTTGGCACACCGGTTGAAATCTACTGACGCTATTCTTCCTCCTATTTCTTTCGACACACCCGAAAAAGCATTTTTCATTTTACGATGTTTCCATACCTACTTACCATAGTTTTTTCGTTTTTATATTGTAGAAATACCAGTATACCGGACGGAATAAAAGCACAATATTGAAGTATATTAATTTTAGTGCTTAAAATGCTAAACACAAAGTTAATGATTGTTTTGATACTGAATTATTTTTCAGTATGGCAACGGTTTATGAAGTTATTTCCAGCCGAAATGGAACTCCTACAAAAATTAAATATTGCAGAATAAATGCTTTATTACTTTTACTCAACAGCTTTCAGGGCGCCTTTCCGCTTAGCTGAATCGGTTTTCGTGCGTAATAAATTGAATTTATCGCGAAGAGGTAAACTTCAAAGTTCTGTATACCATGTTGTTCTAACGACCTCCAATATTTCATTCCGTCAAACGCTTTTGATGGGATGTCAGCCTACCATACACAACCGAAACACAAAAAGGCATGTTTATCTTTTATGTATCAATACTTTATGACATGTGCTATGTTAGAAGGAAACATATGTGATAGTTATGGTGTTACTTTCATAGCTAATACATTAAAACTGAACCAAGTTTCTTACAATGTTCTGAACAGAAAATTGCAAAAGTTGTTCCTTACTGGCAAGAGCAAAGTTGGGTTTTCAAGCGACCCGGCTCGTTTGCAGTTTACCTTCATAATAAAAAGCAAACTTGCATGTTATTAAAGATGGTGTTGTATTCTGGAAGCATTTTAACCCAACGTTTACCTTTGTTTTAGATTATCATCAGCTTGAAGCAGTTTGCTTTGCAATTAGATCGTTCCAAGAGGGATTACCTCTTGAAACAAAGATATCGTGCCTTAGAGCTCGAGTTGCGATTGATTTTCTATCGTTTTCTAGATAAACTTGGTGTAACTGATACGCAGCAACACGATATAGTAAATAAGGGCTAGCGACTCTAATTACATTTAACATAAACACTGTCGCCCTAAAGAAAATTAATGTGTTTACTTCTCTCTTAACTAAAGCAGCAGCGCTCTAATTTTATACAACTAATTAAATAGTTTCATCATTAACTTTACGCAAATACGTATTAATCGCATTTAAACAAAATTTTACTTGATTTAAGTGCACTTACTGCCCCACGTAATATCAATTTGAGTGAAACTGTATTAAGGGCAATTATGTTTTATAACATTTGCAGATATGGTAATTTTATTAGGTATGTATTGAATTAGTATATGAAATCTATAATATTTACGCAGTCCCTATTCAATTGAGACTGCATAAACCTGAAGTAAATCTCTAATTTGTTACACAGGCTGAGTCTCCTTAGAATAGAAACAGAATGAAGGAATAGTGAGAGAAAATGAGAGGGGGGAGAGATAAATCGTTATTGCTTGGAATCTTATACTTTTTAGGATCCCATTATATAAAATAAATTTTCTGAAAAGTTTTTTCAAAAGGAAGTTTACAAACTAATACAGAGCCCAAAATGCTACAAAAAAATTGAATTGATGTCACATACTGGGTGTCCATAGACCTTCAAAAGATAGCAAATAACATAGGAAAATGGAGCTTAACTAATAGTATTTATCGACACACATCTAAATATGATATTTTGCATTTGAAATTGTATTTGGATAAACTGTTTCCAATTACACTCACTAAGCGTTAATTTTTAATTTAAATGAACGATCTCTCTGTAGGTAAACTCTATAATAGCGAAAAATGTAAAAACTGTTTATATTTTGGAAGTAAGTACTTTCAAATATATTTTCCGTACACCTGACAAGGCCCTAGCCAGTCTGTTACTCATCCCCGTTAATGGTAGCAAACTTCAGAAGGTAATGTTAAAAACTTGTTTATGAGGGTGCAAGTGTCAATTGGGTTGCCTATACTCCTAAATTTTATAAATTTAACTGAGAGTACCAGCTACGTTAACTGGTTGTTAAGCAGCAATGTAATTAAGAAACGAATAATTTACTATTATTTCAACATTCTTTAAAGAGGAGTTCCGTTCGGGAGTTCGAGTATGGTGGTCGCGTCTAGCAGAGCTCCGCTAAATACCTGCAAATAAGTTTATTAAATCTATTAAATCTATTAAAGTTATTTAGTGGATCTGTAGGGCACTTTCTCGCGATTTGTTTAGATTACTTCGGGGAGGAAATCGCCAAGTGAAGTGAGAGTGCCTATTATAAAAACAATCAAGCGTGCCGCGATCAACCAGCGGAAAAGACAGCAAGAACGAGGGAGGATGTAGAGAAAGATAAGTGAAATTTTTGTAGTCTAGTCGGATCTAATGTAGATATAATTAAATCCAACGGGAGATATTATAACAAATGTATGAAAGCGCATGAAAGTTTAGCACAAGGGCTTCACGGGACGTGAGAGCAGGTAGGAAACTTTGACCAATAAAGTGGGCCGACAAGAACGTCGTCTCAACTAGAAACCGAATTCTGGGAATACGGCCATAAATCTCAATCGAGGATAATAGGGCGACTAGGGCAAATTTTGAACACATGCCAGATGGTAAAAATTTGACTTTCGTAATGCATTGCGTGTAAATCTACAGCATTTCATTGTGAATCAGACACAATACCATGATTTTATGAGTGTATCCACAATTATAGATTATGCAAATAAGAAGTAGGAATATTGAAAACTTGCTGGAGATTGCCAATACTAATGGGGGCTAATGGGCCCTATGCATATTTTGCGAAAACGAATATTACGCGCAACGCTGGGGCGGGGTCCGGGGTCCCTCTACGGGGAAGGAAAAAATGTAAAAAATTGACAGTTTGAAGTAACATTTTAATGCAAAAAAAGCGTTTCTACGTGTTCAAAATCAAAATTTAAGTCCATTGATTTTTGTCGAAATACCTACACGTAAAATAATAGTCTCGCTATTGTTTTTTAAATCTAGTTTTATTATCAAATATATCAAATTGCGTAAATACGTAAATAATAACAATTTTAATTAAATCGAGGGGCGGAATATTGGAGAGACACACTCTCATTTCTTCTACGATTGTTTGCAAACGTTCTCTTTTATTTTTTTTTTGATGGTGTAAAAGCCGAAAATCCAAAATCACACAAATATGAAGTCGAGATTAGCAATAATATTGTGAGAGCTCTTTTAGCTAATTGAGGACACTCTGGTTTGTGTGTATCCAAAATTCATTAATATTCAATTCCTTATACTTCAGTTTTAAAGTGCCATCATTCTTTAAATCAATTAGCACTTCTTGCTCTTCAAGATTTATCTTTACTTCATTAACGTCTACAATGAATGGATTTCTTATCGAATCGTAATCCTCAAACGTAAAGAAGGACAGTAGTGACTTATATTATTGAGTAAGATTTGTATATGTTCCGAAATAAGAGGTATTAATTTCACATTTGTCATAGTAGAACAATGTTTAAACATGATTACATTCCCTTCTTTTACTTCTCTTAACCATAAATTTACTCTATCTTGCAAACTCTTTATTCTGTCAGTTAAAGACAGAATATTTCCTTCTTTGCCTGCATACTTGTATGTACCGTATTCAATATTTCAAATATGTCTACCAAGTATGCTAATTTGCTGCACCAATCACGACTAACAAGCAGGCAATAAAATTCTTCTTTATCTTCCGTATTAAAAAATAAATTCATTTCATGTCTCAATTGAATTACACGTGATAACACCCTTCCACGTGATAGCCATCTGGATTCTGGGTGCAGTAGCAGATTAACGTATTTTGCCCCAAACCCTTCACACAAAGTGGTCTGCTTTTTACGAATGTTACCATTTTTACTACTACAACCAGTACAGATTTTAAGTCGCTGTTTAGGGTTTTTCCTATAAGGACTTCACGGTGAATACAATAATGTGTTGTTATAATAATGATGCTACGTTCTTTAACCAAGGCAATAAACCCCTTTATCGAACCGACCAAAGAGGGCGCACCATCTGCACAAATTCCGATATATGATTACCACTTTAACTCATGCATCTCTAGATAGCAATTTACTGTATTAAATATATCTCTGCCTGTAGTAGTTTTTCTCCAGCACCTTACAACACAAACATTCATTCACTATGTTTTCATTGTGGATAAATCGAATGAAAACAAGAAGCTGGGCTATATTGGCTATATCTGTTATCTCATCATTTCGGTTTTGGGAAGTCCTTATCCCCGCACAATGTGAATCCCAAATTTAAATAACTGTCTAAATATAGGCGCACCTTCTGCTTAGCATTTGGAACAGCGTGGTTTGAAGATTGTGAAGATGGAGCAGTTACTTCTCCACTTGAAGTTTCCCTATTTTCACTCAAGCAGTCATCTTAATTTAAACTTTTCTCATACTCATCTGTAGAATCTTTATGTTGTTTTTTCTTAATGAGAAATTTGTCCATTCCTAAAAATAAGCGAATAAATAAATATTATTTTGGGCCCAAGAGTACTATAAGGTACCCGCCTTTTGGTCGATGATCAATCACTTAGGGGTAAACCTTCCAGACTCATTAGCAAGACCGGAGACAGTAAATCAGAGAATAACCAAAGCACACCAAGCCACACACATGATTCTCCCGCTCCTCCAACACAAACTACCAAACGGAATAAAGAAAATAATATACAACTCCATTATAGCCACAACTGCTCTACACGGATTGAAAACCACCGCAATCACGAAAGCCAACAGAATGGCCCTTCGATGGATGGAAAAGAAAATACTCAAACTATTTCAACTAACCACAGGCGAAGAAAAATGTCGATGGCACAAGAAATTCTAGAAGGAAAAACAATAACGAAACGGCTCACATCAAGAATCAAATACTGGGCACATATCCTGAGAAGACTTGCCAACCACCCTCTACAGCAAGCGTATGCCATGCAAACAGAAGAAAAGAAGATCGGAAGACCATGCTATACGTGGAATACATCATTGGAGAGGGACATCTAAAACACCGGCATACCTAAACAGACATGAGAGGAATGGGCACGAAGAAAAGAGGATATCGGAAGAGATGCAATAAGACTCTACGACCTAATGGAAGAATCCGATCAAGAATTGAATGAAGAAGAACAGGCTAACGGAGAAGAAGAAGAAGACAGGGAGTGAGAAAGGGGAAAACCAAGGAGAAAAACCGAAACAGGTATCAGGGGGAAAGAGGAAACAATGGATGTCTAGTGGTCAACTGCAGAGGGGAAAGTTAGGGAAAAGAAGGAAGTACAATCCAGAATCGAGCTTCCAACTAAGTGGTAAACCAGTTGTAATCAGTGCGATAAATATTCAGTAGTTAATTGGTCATTAGGAAACAAAGATAGGAGCAATCTGTTACCTTAAAACAGTAGATAGATAAGAAACACGAACAATGTAAAACTTGATACCAAAGCTATTAGGTTCAAAGGCATAATCGCATAACGGACAGTGTAAATAAGTTTGCGAGTAAATATTAAGAAGTTTATTAGTTATTAGGAAACTAAGATATGTGCAATCTGTAACCTTAGAACAATAGCTAGATGTGAAATATGTACAATGTGAAACTTGGATACCAAAGTTGTCAGGTTCAAATGCATAATCGCATAACGGACAGTTTAAATAAGTTTGGGAGTAAATATTAAGTAGGTTGTTAGTTAGTAGGAAACTAAGAGATGTGCAATCAGTAACCTTAGAACAATAGCTAGATGTGAAATATGAACAATGTGAAACTTTGGTACCAAAGTTTATTGAGGCCAAATGCATAATCGCATCACGGGCAGTTTAAATAAGTTTGGGAGTAAATATTAAGTAGGTTCTAAGTCATTAGGAAACTAAGAGATGTGCAATCAGTTACCTTAGAGCAATAGATCGATGTGAAATAAGAACAATGTGAAACTTTGAAACCAAAGTTTATTAGGCTCAAACGCATAATGGCATAACGGTTTCGGCTACGTACTCAACGCCCATTGATGCGTAGTTTACTAACTATCCGGTGTTGCAGCAGCGGTATCTTGCGGTATACATTGCAGACATGCTAACGTTCTGCAATGCCCCACCCGATCCCACCCTATCCCGTAAATTCCTACCCACCTACTGGCATGGGGTGGGCCCGGCGTATCCAGGATCGACCCTCGAGTCAGCTCCATGTCAGATGATGATGATGATGAACTTAGCATTTTAAAGATTAATGTTCCTACATTTACAATCACCTACAATCTAACCTCAGGAAAGTGTTGGGTCTTTCCCTGTCACTGGCCAATTGTTAATTTTAAAGGTTATATTTTGTAACATTTGATTACCTTCATAAGTCAGGAGGCACAACACTTCACTTCGAGCATTCGAACCAAAATGAGCATTTTTCACCACATTGTAACTGCACTTCGCAATACAGTCGTGACGCGTGAAATAGTAAAAACGGAACCTACGTCAGAGATAAGTAATTTTTTTGTTCATTTGACGTTGGTTCGAATTACGTACGTATTCTAATTCTGATAATATAATATAATAAAAAAATAGAATGATTGGTCTATTATTTGCAGCAATGGGGATTAGGATCTGCAAACTAAATGTTTTGAGTACAGCTTTTCTATTTTGTTTGTACAAGATTAGAATATAAATGGTTGTTGGCTGATATGTAACATAATTGTAAACGCTAGTGCACGTACATGTTACGATTTCTCATACCTATACAAAAACAATTCTGGGTGACCATTTACATAATCGTACTTATAAATCAGTAAAATGTTAGTGCAGGTGTGGTGATGTTGAAGTCTTGGATATATACATAAGTGCTTCATCATATTTTTAAATTTCAATATAAAGCTAAAATAGTGTAGATGTGGCTTATTGCTACGATTCCATTTCTAATGTTCAAGAAATATTGACGTGAGTAAATAACAGATAGATTACATACTTTTACCTTTACTTTGTTATCAAGGTAATCAAAATGAAATCTTTAAAATGAACGCAACTGTCAAAATTTAAACAAATGCTTTGGAAGGCCTACAGAACCGTTTATAGTTTATTTACGAAACGCATCTCCGAAGACTCCTATGTATATTTGAAACATTTATGTTTATTCGTTTACAACTTAAAAACGGATTCCTCGATATGGATAAAGCTGTTATATTTTGCAAATACCGAATTTATAATGATGCAAGTCCAGTCTAATAGAATCACTTAAATAAATCGCATAATATTTTCTAACCGCCTAGGTTAAACGTTCAGGTCTTCAATTACGTCTTGTTTATTGAACGTTTACAGAGGATTTGGTACTAATTTTGTTCTTCTTTAGTGTATGGCGTCCTTGAATAAAAAACGTTCCGCTTCTATGTTAACCGCACTTAGGTACGTCTGCACCTGTGCGAATCTAAATGTACCGAAAACGGAAAGGAGTCTGCAAATGTTCAAAATTTATATTGTTAACTGCAACAGAGGCGTTTGTTTCTTTTTGGAGTACTAGAACTGGCATTCGAGTTAGAAGTCTAAGTTAATCATGTAAATTGTAGGTAGGTATCTATCGCTTGTCCAGTACCAACATTTTATTGATATTAATTGACTAATTGTCACATTGCTTCTTTGGCAAATCTAGCAGGGAAGTGAAGATATTAGAAGTGTTAATTTAATAATTATCCCACTTGGCATCCCACGGCTTCTGAATAAGACCGCAAATGTTTTCAAATCGAATTTTTATTAATTATTAGGTACCGCGTTCTGCCGAGGATGGTTGCAAGTTTGCACTGTGTTCTTTAACTATATTATTTGTCAAAACAAGAGAGAGGACTGTAGTAGAAAAACTGTTACCTATTCTGGACTACTACCTATTTTGCACGTTACGTGAATATTTATCTAGTGGAATTTCATTCTAAGAACTAACTATAAGGAACTACGAACTATCTGAGGAAATTCAAAAATATATTTTTATTATACTTATATGAAAACACCTTGTTTTCATCTGTTTTTACAAAGACGTAAAGGTGGCATTTTCAGAACAGCGCACGTAAAATTTTTACCGATCTCCGTTTTTTTTGCGTGCGCTAAATGCCGATAATAAATATATCGTTGCTATGGAAATGTTAAATCTCGGTTTTTTTTGCGTGCGCTAAATGCCGATAATAAATATATCGTTGCTATGGAAATGTTAATCATGTTTGGTA
>JABXWE010006991.1:0-11241 GCA_014611495.1 Limonius californicus
TATCTTGTAAATTAGCTTGGCGGGGTTAAGGAAACCCCCCCCCCCCTTTTGATTATTGTTCTCAGCACACCACAACATGACGTGGAGGAAATAGGAAGGATTGTAACCTGGCGGAAAATCCTACAGGGGCGCCGGGCAAGCCAGAGCCCTCTACTGAAGGCGGGGAAAGGATGTAACGTCGAGGCAAAATCCTACAGGGGCGCCGGTCAAGCCAGAGCGCTCTACTGAAGACGAGGAAAGGATGTAACGTCGAAGGAAAATCCTACAGGGGCGCCGGTGAAGCCAGAGCGCTCTACTGAAGACGAGGAAAGGATGTATCGTCGAAGGAAAATCCTACAGGGGCGCCGGTCAAGCCAGAGCGCTCTACTGAAGGCGGGGAAAGGAAAGAGATTAATTCGCAAGGGAAAATCTCGCCGAGCAATAGTTGAGACTATTTTCAAAATGCGTGGGTGATATTGAAAATGATGTGCTTCGATGAATGAGTATATAATAATTGTTCTGCTTTCAACAGTTCGTCCCTATTTATAGCAAGAAACTACGTGACCAAAACAAATTTACGACTTCTTGAAAAATATGTTCCCCAACTGAACCTTGAAATTTAACGCGAAATAATTTAATAGTTCTGGGAAATCTAATTAGAACTGCTCCAAAATCTTTCAAGTCGGCAAGCTCAACTCACAAGAACGTACAACAATACAATAAATTACAAGAGATTCTAAATAGTTCAAGTTCCTAAAATTACGTAACTAAACTACAAAATAATAATAGCCGAGCTAAAATATGTGAATATAAAATCTGTTTATTAACATCCTGACCTTCAAACTCGAGACCGCGAAGAACTGACCTAAGATTGCGTAATCCTACTACAACAAATAAACGGAAACGCAAATTCAATAACTAGGTAACTAAAATAATTTAAATATAAAAGCCTCACAAGTAAAAACATTTATTGGTTAAATCAATGAACAATAAAGAGTATAATATCAAGACTTCTTGTGTTTTCGAACGTCGCTGCAAAAGTGTGGCGTAGCCCGGCTTCTCTGCAGGATGACCTCACCATTCGTTCCCGAAATCGACAATTAGGTCACCCACAAGCACGGCTTTGTTAACGAGCGCTTACAGTCGGCCAGGCTGCCAAACTCCACGACCCTGTGGAGGATCTTTCATCTGTAACAGTAATACAAGATATCAACAATCAAATTTATAATTAAAAAGGAGGTTCAAACGTTCCACCGCATCGGCAGACGTTAAACTTTATCGGTGTTGACTGTAGAGTCAACTACATTCTCGTTGTTAGGTTGAGTTGCAGAAATCGTACTCGGACTCATCCTCATCCTTTCCTCATCGTCAGTACCGACATCACTTCCGGTCGATACGTTAAATGGTTTCAATTTGTCAACAGAACATACCCCTTTGTAGGGTTTCTGAGATCGTACAGCACCTGGCATATCTTCAACAATATACCGGTCATTTCCCAGAACTTTCGTTATTATGTAGGGACCACTATACTTAGGGAGCGACTTTTTACTCATTCCATCATTCGTGCTCATGATTCGTCTGACAACAACGTGTTGTCCTTCGTAATAATTCGTATCTTTAGCCCGCTTTGCATCATAATAAGTCTTTTGCTTAACCCGTTAACGCCCAAGTTATTTTTTTGTTGTGAATTTTTGTAAAAACTGAATATGTTGTTATTTGGGACTTCCTGAAGCTAATGACATTGCCCAAAATTAAAATGGCGCAGTAGTTTTTTCAAAAAATGCTGTCCTATAAATAGGACGCTGGGAGGATATGAGCACATTATTGTGGTAAATACAAATAAAATTCAAAAATTTAAGAAACGGTATATTTATCAAGCACTAACAAAACAAAAGTAATTATTATTATCATATTAAGAATTACAAAGATTGACAAACAAAAATAAACATTTGCGGGAAAATTAAAATTAGAACAAAGCGATTTTTGTTTGATTTTCGATGATATTTTGGAAAACACAATGTAACGTTGTACTTGCTGCAAAATGTCTACGGTTTGCCTGAACAATTTGGATACTGGCAGCGGCGTTGCTTTTCACGTTTTTCCAAGAAATGTGTCCTTTCATCGTACCTAACATTATCAGTAACCGTCGGCCTGGAAGTTGAATGGAAACTAAGCGGTCTACCTTTGAGGATTCGTTTACCGTGTTCAATTTTTAAATATTGCATTGCAAGAGATCTTCTGAAATCCTTTATGGAAATTGAGTTTTGCCATGAATGTTTCGATATAAAAGAAATGCATTTACGACAGCCTTATCAATAATGCGGGTAACTAGACATCAATACCACTTTTTTCCCCTCACCGAAATACTATACTTTTCTAAAAGTCCATGTATCGGTTATAATTATAGATCACCCTTGGCTGAGGAACGGCATCATGTCCTTTTTTTTCTTTACGATGGTATTCCAGAAAAACGTTTTTCCAGTCTGGCGGAATAATCGTCTTGGTCATTCTTCTTCGCTTCGGTGGTAACAGATCATTCGTGCCTCTTGTAGCAGAAGTAGAAGGTCCTCTTATAGTAGGTAGATGTTGAAACGCTGCTTCTAGCAGCTAACGACGCTAATGGTCGTCTTCGTCGTCGTAATACACATCCTGTGGCGCCTTCATCTTTGATGTAGTTGACTTCGGTTCCTCCTGGAATGTCGTTAACAGTAGGCGCATCAAGTTCTCCATCATCAACGTCCTCCTCATCCGTCAATGCATCCACCTCAGGCGGTAGGGTTAATATGTCCGCCTCAATTTCTTCCGAAAAGCAATATTCCATGGCTTCTTCCAATGATTTGAATACATTTTTGCTCATTATTATTACTTTTAGATGAAATCTGAAACCAAAATTCGTCAACAAAACGATGGGTAAAATATTGAAAATATTCACTGTAACGCCCAGCGTCATATTTATAGGACACCAAGATTCACAGGTTCGCACACAAAAATTAAATGGCAATTACACTCAACCTACATTTGTCATTATAAAGTTGATCTTACAGCATGCCAAAACAACAAAAAATATTTACTTACGTGGTGTGGTTTTCACGAAATCACTAAAACAAAGTTGTGTTGCACAGATGAAAAAAATGTGCAATATAGCCGCATCAATAGCCGACACATAACAACCGATAGTTGACAACTAATGTAGGCCCAGTAGACACTCTTGTATCTATTTTTAGACCCCACTACCCCGAGTCCATCCACCACCCCCAAGTGGCCCCAAAAAATTCGTAAATGCACTGTCCTATAAATAGGACGCTGGGCGCTAACGGGTTAAGTTGCTCTTCGTTAATTCGTTCACGTGCACTTTGTCGTGTATTATCAAGCTGATTATCACAAACGTCTTCGCAAACTGTTGTACTCAAAAATGAGTCATAGACACTTCGTGGTTTATAGCCTAAAAGCAATTCATAGGGACTTTTCCCTGTTGTTTTATTAATTGTGGAGTTCAATCCCCACTTTATGCGGCTTATTGCCTCATCCCACTTTCGTTCATTATCTACAGTGGATGCTAGAGATACTAAAATCGACCTGTTGTACCGTTCAGCTTGTCCATTTGCACGTGGTGTAGCCGTTGCGTTTCGGACTACCTCAATGCCACGATTATGACAGTAATCAGCAAACTTTTTGCTGGTAAAGCAACTGCCTCGATCACAGACTATGCGACGAGGTACACCAAACGTTTCGATAATACCATCAATAAAGTTGAGTGCAGGTGCTACTTTCGTATTAGGAACAGCTTTGATGTACAAAAACTTAGTGAACCCATCAATAGCTGTCATCAAATGCGTATTCCTTTTTGTGCTCTTCACAAAAGGACTTAAATGATCGATATGTAGTGTGTCCAAGGGAATATAAACTTTTTCTATAGGATTCAAATAACCGGGCCGTTTTCCCGCAGGTTCCTTGTTGTAAAGACAGTTCAAACAACACGCGATATATCGACGTACATACTTTCGCATTGAAGGAAACCAATAACTTTTACTGATAGATGCCAACACTTTATCTAAAGCAAAATGTCCAGCGTTATCGTGATAATACATAACAACCTGACGTCGCGCAGTTTTTGGTACTACCCACCTAAGCCCTTGAGGGGTTACTCTATACAACCCCTTATTTTTCAACTTATATTCTCTATGAATATTATGTTGTTCCCTGTCAGAAGCCGCTTTGGAAAGTACTTCCAATAAGTACTTACAGCGTTCATCCTGCAATTGTGCCGTTAGCACCCAGTCATCTTCACATACATTGATTGTTAATATTTCTACGTCATCAAAACCTTCACTTGTACCTACGGTATTCCGACTCAAGGCATCAACATGAGCCATTTTAAGCCCAGCGCGATATTCGATTGTGAAATCGAATTCCTGCGCAGTTAACCACCATCTACCTATACGTGGTATTAAGTCCCGCTTCGTAAACGCATTTCCTAGAGCGTTGCAATCAGTTATTACTTTAAACTGTGTTCCAAGGAGGTATGTACGGAATTGTTTGAGGGAATTAACTACCGCCAACGTTTCTAGCTCATACGAGTGATACCTTTGTTCCTCCTTGCTGGTCTGACGACTGTCTTTTTCTTTACTAGCAAGATGGGACTCGAATATGCAGATGTCGATTCACGTACTATATCATTCTTAAGTAACTCTTCCACCAAACCTCGAACCACTTCTCGTTCCTCCCGGGACAAACGATATGATCTGTAGGTCACGGGTATCTCATCCGTTAGGTTAATTTTCATTTCTGCAACTTGCGTTTTACCTAATTCACTCAACGTTTGAGCAAAGCAATCACGATATTCATTCAAAAGGGACAATAGCTGCACTTTGTAATCGTCATTGAGATCCTCGTTTACTTGTAGTTCGATATCAGCAAACTGTAATAGTGAAAGCTGTGTGACATCAATTTTTAAAACACTTACCTCTTCCTCTACTTCTTCGGTACATGGCATCCCTCGTGCTAACACCTGCAACTTCCTAAAATGTAAAGGTAAATTGGATACGTTGAGCACCGGTAGCATTCCATCAACGGCTGAAGTTACACATCGCGGAATCCAGTGTTCTTGATCAGGTTTTGGTCTTTTCTGTATTTCGACATAAACGTGTCCAACATATTCACAGCCTCCGGTAATAGCCACATGACCAACATGATTGGGTGGTATGACCGTGGCTTGAGTTGCCCACAAAGCAATTTTTCTTGCTGGAATATCCTCAATTTCAGGTAACAAAACCAGTTCTTTGTTAAACAGCCTAACTTGGCCGTCTTTCACAACCATGACAACATTAGGATCGTTCAGAAAGGTTTGACCGACAATCATTGGTACACTTTGTACATCGTCGTTCACCACTATTACATTTACACGTGCTTGTGCTAAATCCGCCTGGATGTGTGCTCAAGCTTGCCCTATAGCCTTACATAATCCGCCAGCGTTTCCTTTTATCGTCAGCTGAGTGGGTTCCCATCTAAGCCTTATTTTCTCAGCAGTTTCCTTGCGTAAGGTTACCACACTGCATCCCGAATCAATGAAACCTCTCATAGCGTGATTATTCAACACGCAATCGATAAAGTACGAGGCCTGACTTTCACCACCAATGCTACAATAATTAAGTCCGACTTTTTCGTTTTTCGCTGAAAGCTTCCGGTTGCAATGAGAAGCTTCGTGTCCAAGTCTTTTACATTTATTGCATTCTAATCGTGGTTTAGGGCATTTATTGGCCAGGTGGCCTTGCTCTGTACAATTAAAACATTTGAGTGTTGTTTCTGAATGTTTTCGCACGGTATCACGTTTGTAGGGGTGATAGCGTTTTGGTAAATAACGACGTTCGTTAAAAGGTCCCAAACGTTTACGATCAAATTTTCTTTGGTTACCATTGCATGACCGTTCATCGTTAGAACGCACGTTAGTATCCAGTGTTGACAGGTAGTCGGTGTAAAGTAATTCAGGTGTAGGATACCGACCTGCCCGTACACCCATTTGCAACGTGGGGTCTCTCAACCCGTCAATAAGACAAGATACCGCATCTTTGTCTACAATTTTACACGCTTGGATTAAATCCATTTTGCCAAAATAATACTCTGTCATTGTTTCATTGGATTGTTTTACGCGGCCTATAAGCTTTCGAAGGGTCGCCGCAAAATCATGATGATCGGGAAACGTTTTGATTAATAACTCTTTCCGTTCGAGCCACGTAAGATTATAGGTATGAAGGTTATTATACGTTTTTGCTAAACCACCCAACCTATTTTGCATGTGATAAATTTTAGTGTGATCGTTCCAATGATTAATGGTACCAAGTTGCTCAATCTTATCAATCCACCGTGCCGACGTAAGATTTGGATTACCTGGAGTAAACTCGGGAATACAGTCGCTTTTTACAGTAAAGCGCATAACGTTACTATTTTGGCCAACATCTCCTGCTACTATCTATCAGTAGATTCAGCTTCCGCGGTTGAAGGCTTAGCTGCTCGCGAACTGGACGATGTAGGCTTACGTTTGTCGTTATCATGCCCAGTATTGTTTCGTTCAACACGATAGCGATCTTTACTATTAGTAATACGATACCTGGTTTCATCCTCTGAACTTGGCGAACGTCGACGTCGCCGTGATTCACGCGTCGATTTTTCCATAGTCAATATCTCGTTAAGAAATGGTCGTTAGTGCATAAGAACAATAATAGTTCTTTTAATGGGAATGCCAGCTGCGTCCAAAAATGTTTGAGTACACACGCACTGGTAATACACCCAAGAAAGCACGTAGGCACGTAATTGCCAAATATTGCACAAGAAAAAGCAATACCCTAATGTTTATGTGAAACTGCACTAAACTGCACCAAACTCAACGGAAACTTTGGGGAAAGCTTGAATTCGATCCCACCGCTGCACTATAAAAGCCTCACAAGTAAAAACATTTATTGGTTAAATCAATGAACAATAAAGAGTATAATATCAAGACTTCTTGTGTTTTCGAATGTCGCTGCAAAAGTGTGGCGTAGCCCGGCTTCTCTGCAGGATGACCTCACCATTCGTTCCCGAAATCGACAATTAGGTCACCCACAAGCACGGCTTTGTTAACGAGCGCTTACATAAATTCAATTGCTATAAGACCCGAAATATTTAAAAATAAAAGCGGTCCGGGGCGGACCCTCACATTATTAAATCAGTTTCTTCAATGGTCTTTGCTCAATCCTATCTGCTGTATAAGATGTTCTTTCAGTATTCAATTTCAGACGATTTAGAATTTATCATTAAATACAGGGTTATTCAAATTCGACCGGCACCATTGGGATCTCGCTTATTATAAGAGATAGAGATTCGTTTAAATTGCGGCAAAGTTGCGGAATTTTATGATTATTAATAATCTGGAATGAAAATTGAAGTAACTGCTTTTGTTTCGTAAATATGGGCAAAAAACGAAAAAAATCGATTTTTGTTTTTCGACTCTTATTCCTTTATTTACAAAAATTTTAAAAATCTGAAAACACTTTTCCACAGCAACTTTTTCTTCTGGATATTGCTGTCTAATCAAATTTGAAATAGCACGTTTCGTTTTTCTGGAACCGTCATCAACTTCATTTTTTTAAATAGCGGCGCTCTTTTGTTTTGGCGCCATTATGTGGCATTCATTTTTCTGATTTCAAAAATGTATAACACTCTAGCATTCGCTCTTCATTATAATACAAAAATTTGCAAATTAGTAAATTATTATTACTAATAAGGGTAACAGCTGTAAAACAAAAGACGACGTAACTCTAAAACAAAATAGAAATAGACGCTTCTAGTCGAAACAAAAGCGCAAGCAGTTGTAGTTTGACAAGCTCAAAAGTGATTCATCTTATTGGTAATTTGTAAAATTTCATTTGAGATATTTTAAAAAATGGTTTTTTTCAAATGAAGAGAAATGTGATATGATACAAGCAACAAAAACAGATTCTATAAAGAAAATATAAACAATGTGGAAGATCTTCGAGCAAATATTATTAATGGTTTTGCTTCGCTTCAAAGAAGAGATATTCATAGAGCAGTAAACAACATAAGAAGAATAAATTTATGTTTACGTGAAAATGGGTCGCAGTTTGAGCATCTTATTTAAGATTTTTAGTTGTTTTTTCGTTAGTTTCTTGTTATTTTGATCAATAAAATTTTAAAATGTTATAAACTGTTTAATATGGTTGACAGCATTATTACAATGTGTCTTTTTAAGTTTACAAACAAAAATAATGCAAGCAACGTGTTCATTTATCTGAAATAAAAAAAAAGTCATTTGTTTTACAGCTGTTTGCTTGCTTGCTTTGAAAGAGCGAGATCTAGGACGCGGTTTTCTGAAATAATAAAAAAAAAGTCATTTGTTTTACAGCTGTTACCCTTATTAGTAATAATAATTTACTAATTTGCAAATTTTTGTATTATAGTGAAGAGCGAATGCTAGAGTGTTATACATTTTTGAAATCAGAAAAATGAATGCCACAAAATGGCGCCAAAACAAAAGAGCGCCGCTATTTAAAAAAATGAAGTTGATGACGGTTCCAGAAAAACGAAACGTGCTATTTCAAATATGATTGGACAGCAATATCCAGAAGAAAAAGTTACTGTGGAAAAGTGTTTTCAGATTTTTAAAATTTTTGTAAATAAAGGAATAAGAGTCGAAAAACAAAAATCGTTTTTTTTTCGTTTTTTGCCCATATTTACGAAACAAAAGCAGCTACTTCAATTTTCATTCCAGATTATTAATAATCATAAAATTCCGCAACTTTGCCGCAATTTAAACGAATCTCTATTTCTTATAATAAGCGAGATCCCAATGGTGCCGGTCGAATTTGAATAACCCTGTATATCTTGGCAGGAATAATCTCCAATACAACAGCAATCCCTAGACATAAGTCGGTATCCAATATCTTACAAGTATCTTAAGAAAATTATCTGAACATTTGTTTGAATATACCTTAAATATGATGTGCTGCTAATAGCTTCATTTCAAAGAGATCTTGAGCAATCGTTAGAAAAATCTATCATTTTCTTAGTAAAACATCTCTTCAAATTTTCGATGTTTTTCATTTCTTCTGGGTGCAAATGGCAAATTGAAAGCGTTAACAACAAAAATAGTGTAAATAGTTAATGCTTCGTCAGTGTTCTAAACGTATATCCAACGACGAGATGTATTAATGATTAGAAATATCACATTTCTCTCGGAAATGATGCAATCTTTCAAGGTTTTCATCATTCATCACGCTTCTAATGAATGGCTTTTAGGACACGTTCTTCGATGTATAATCGCAGGTTCTAGAAAATTGTTTCTAACTGGAATATTATCGTTGATTTTATACAGAATTTCTCCATGCTACACTTGGGACAGTGAATCAATTGCACGTGATTTTGTTGTTGTATTGATTGGGCGAGATCTATGACACGGTTTTCTAAGCATCTCCTTAATTATAGAACTTTCGACGGTATTTATGTAGTACAGCAAACTCTCGATTATCCCTGTTAATCATCGGATAAATCGGATAACTGAAAATCACGGATTATACGATTTTTGCTGTTTACTGAGAAAATTATCTTCGTATGTACTATACAGTATATAAAAATATGTTTGACACATTGAACTGTTAAAAATAAAGCGTTATAAAAAATTATAAAATACCGGTACTGTATGTACAATTTCTATTGATGACAAAAGTAAAATGCGATAGGCCTATACATTTATTAGACGCAACCCGCAAATGTCATAGAAAAGCAAAGCTCGGATAATCTGCAAATCGAATAATCCATGTAGGAATAATCAAGAGTTTGCCGTACATCACTTAATATTATCATAGCAATATTTAGAATACGGCAAAAATAGTCAGATTTTGCATAGGGTAGGTGGGGGCAAAGCCACGCAAATTCTTGTTTTTTAACGATTGTTAAAAGTGGGAGCTATGTATGTTTCTCTCCTATGCGGGAGTATTAGGTAAGGATCTTACCTGCAACTTTGTTAAATTATATGAGCTTTATGATTATTAGTTAAAAATAAATAAAATCATTTGCAAAAAATTTTTTTGCGGGGCCTTGCCCCACAAAATGGGGCAAAATCCCGCGGTGCGGGGCTTTACCCCAACAGTGGAGAAAAGGGTCAAATGAGAAACAATTTTATTAAATAAATGTTTATTCTTCACAAAAATAAATGAACATATTTTATTAAGTTGTTTAGAACATAGCATAGAAAGTCAAGTCCTCTGTGAAAGAAATTACTTTATGAAACCTTGAAGAGTTTATCTCAGTAGGTTTTGACAATCTTAAAACTATATCCTCGTCAGCAATGAAGGACTCTTCAGTCGTTTCCGAAAACTTGTAAGCATTTGGTAGTCGTATGTAAAATACTCCTTTATAACCTCCTTGATAAACACCAATAATCCTAGCTACGTAGTGTCGAAAAGAATTCTTTGTTTTGGCCTGAACTTTTACTACAGCATAATCATTTGGTACCAAAGTTTCACAAATTTGCTGTGAGTTTTCAATTTCTTCCTGAGGTTCATCCCTATGCTGAGACGAAAAATCGAAATCAGAGCTACTGTCATGAAGAGAATAATCTGAGCTGGAGTCTGGAGAAGAGGCATTTTTCTTTCCTCTTTTTGGTTTGGCGGAAAAAAGTCGCTTAGTTGCATTCTCTTTCAACCGTGTTTTCCTTTCTATGGAACGTTTCTCCTTCTCAGTAGCTTGTTTTTCTTTTTCATCCGTTTCTTCTTCTAAGCGTTCTTTATTAGATGTTGACGTCAGCAGCTGAGACTTCAATCCTTTGCCTTTGCGTTTCCTCTTTATTTGTATTTTAGGAAAAGGAATAATATCTCTTGGAGTTGGACAACAAGTGGATGGAGATTTGTCTTTTAAAGGTGTTTTCTTAACCGAATGACTGCTGTTCTCTTGTATAATATCCTGCTGTATTGAAGCTTCAACTGAAGCTGAAGTAGACGGTTGATCATGGAATATTTCTTGGGAAACTGCAGTCAGATCTGCTATCTCATTATCATTATTAAATATTAGCATTCGATTATCATTGTTGTCCAACTCTTCATCTGGTGGCTGGTCTGTAACCTCCGATGGTAAAAAATCAGCGTCTGAGAAGGTGTTCGCGTAAAAGGGATAAATTCCAGTAGACTTAAAAGACTGTACTACATTTTCAACAGTGCTTGCTTTTTCAAACGCTAGCTTGAATGATTCAGCAACATTATAAACGCTGAAGGTTTC
>JABXWE010006996.1:0-37793 GCA_014611495.1 Limonius californicus
CTCACACCGCCTTCCTCGTGACCCGCTTCCTGACCGATTCAAAGGTGTCAACGGTTCCCCAGCCGCTCTACAGTCATGACGTGCTCCCCCAGACTTCTTTTTGTTGCCGCGCTTGAAAACTCCCATGAAAGGACATCATTTCGGGACAGTTGACAAAGTCAAAGAGGCTTGCACCAAGGCTTTAAAGGACATTCAGGAGGAGGCCTACCGTGACGCCTTCGATGCCTGGAAATCTCGCTGGAAGCGATGGCGATGTATCGACGCAGGAGGGGCCTGTTTTGAAACCTTTTAATGTGATGTTGATTTTTAGTTAACTGCAAAGAGGTTTAATTATTGTACTTTAGCAGCTACATTTAATTCGACACTTGTTTTTGGTCACTGGTTTCTCGAGCACGTGGTCGCTCATCTTAGTTCAACCGGCAATTTTACCTGACTGCGGATTTCGCACCCGTCAAATAAGACGACACCCGACTATAGCGACCCAAGAAAAAAGAACGTCCTGCATGTTTTTAAAATTCTTAAACATTGGACTTTCATTGTTGACATGTTGAAGAACTTATCTCCAGAGTATCAGTCAAGGTACTTTAGTTAGTTTGAGTTCCTACTGAAGGTGGCAGCTTAGTTGCCGAAATATGTGTTTAAGTGTACTAACTATCGTGGTGGTAAGGCGTTTTTCAGAGTTTTATATACATCAACCGCCATCTATTCAATCCTACTAATTTTAGTCATAAGAATTTTTATAAAAAGTGATTTCAAAAATGGTGAAAAGTTTGCAAAAACCACAGTATACTGTTTTTAAAAGAACTAAACTTTACATCTAAATCTGCAATAAAAAATTAAATAAAGTTTAGGGCAATATAGTTATGTGAAAGTTAGCTAACACACAGTTGAACTACGAGAGGAGTTCCATATCTTTTTAGCCCAACTAGATTAGAGAAACAACAGAGTAAGGAGTTATTTTTTATTTAACAAAGTACCCTCTATTAACACTTATACACTTTTCATCATGAGATTACCAAAATTCCGAATCTTAAAAAGAGATTTGACCTAAGATGCCTAAAATTAAATTGCAACTTCCATTTCAGAAAGTGACAGAAATCTACATTAAACTTATAGTAAACTCCTCTGCTTCAAAGTATTATTCTTGCCAATTGGTTACACCATATACTTTGAACGAATAAAACAATATTAAGCGGGGTATTTCTACGTTGAGTCGTGTGTTAGCTAACATTTTCATGACAGTAGGAGCCAATATACGTTGTTTCGTGTAAGGTTGGTGTTACACGACGCAGAATTTTCTATAAAATTCTGTTTAGAATTTTATAGAAAATTCTACACTGTCGTGCTCCAAAATCTACAGGATTTTGTTTAGATCTGCGTCGTATCGATGCGCAAACGAGCAAATGTTAGTGTTCTTTAATGGTTACAGAGGGAGAGAGGTAAATGTTACACTACGTGTTTACGCCACCGCGCTGACGCTAACCGCGTTTTCTCTTATATCACGCTCGCGCCCTTCATTGCTGCAGCGCGTTTGTTTTGGCGTGTATTGAATCAAAATAAATAAATAAAGCGCTACGAACTTATGCACCAACCTAATATTATGAGATATTAATAGAATTCTACATCACCCAGTCACATGATTATTTCGACAGTTTTGTCATTGATGTCAACGTAATTTTTACCTATTTGCGCATGCTCGCAGATAGAATTTCTCACAAAATTCTGGTCCATGTAGTACGTGTTTTGCAGAATGTTGTACAAAATTGTGTGAATAAATTTTGTACAAAACTCCAAATTCGAAACACGAATCGACGCCCAGCGCGTGTCCACGTCATCGCAGTGGGTCGGTACGGCGCATCGACGACCGGTTCTAACATCCCGAAGGGGGCGCGAGGGACGCCGAAAAAAAAAACGCAAAAATCGGCAAAAAAATGTAACCGGCGTTCCCCGTGCTCCCTTCAGGGGGAATGGGACGTTTCTACGCCGCCAGTTCATCGCCGCCGTTTCTACGCCGGCCGATTCTACACCGATCGTTTCTACGCCAAAAATATTATTCTGTAATCCTACATACCTATACGTTTCATAAAATTCTAGAGAAACTCAATGGTATTAGCAATTTACAGTGAAACGGGGAACCTTTATTAGATTATTTACGTGGCCTAGGACACAATTATCAAATGTTATAGTAATATTTTTAATTTCAATGTGCGATTATTTGTGGCATCACATTTTCATAATAGTAATTTTAAGTTATTATTTAGTTTCTCATAATAAATAACTTAAATAAAATTGTTCAGTAAATAAAAATGTGTTTCTTTTTATTTTAATGTATTATTTCGTTTGTATCAATAATAAATACTATAACTTTGTTCCATAAATATCAAATGTGATTATTTTCACTTTACTTTCATTTTAATTTATTATTTCGTTTGTATCAATAATAAATACTATAAATTTGTTCAGTAAATATAAAATGTGTTTCTTTTTATTTTAATTTATTTTTTTAATTTGCCGGCGTAGAACGGCGGCGATGAACTGGCGGCGAAGAACCGGCGGCGTAGAAACGTCATAGACCGCCCTTCGGGGGTTTTAGAACCGCCTTCGCCGGACGTCGATGCGCCGTACTTATGCGAACAGACTGAGCTTGCGACCGACCCGCTGCGATGACGTGGACACGTGATGAACGTCAATTCGTGTTTCGATTTTGGACGCCCTTGGCGGCCGAACGGTACGAGCTACGGGAAAATACCATAAGGAAAAGTTGTTGTCCTCGATGAGGCCAACAACATATCAGAACCGCAAATCGCTTCGGCCAAAAAAATTTCCGGGTGCCTTCTTTTTTCCATAAACTTGTTATTTTCAATCGCCTGTCATTTTTTTCTGGATGAATATTTTTTTATGAAATTCAAGGATCAGACGCAGAATTAAAATGCCTTTCGAATGAGGTATCATTCGACCCCATTGCTATTTAAAAAAATAGTTCAAGATGGCGTCTAGCCGCCATTTTGAAAGTTATAAAATTTAAATATGGGCTAAAAAGTAGTATTTAGCCTCCCATTAAAGCACACAAAATTTTGTGAAGAAATATTACGTTGTTCAAAAGTTAGTAGGGGGAGGTCATTTTACGACCGCACTGTATATAATTAGGCATTTAAATGCATTTTACGGATATTTTTCAAGTTTTAAGTATTCTAGTCACATTGAATTTACAGCGCATTTCAATAAAAGTTCAAGATCCCATCAATTAAATAAAAATCTTTAAGAGGTATTTCGATTGTAATGAAAATAATGTTAATAAAATAGTAAAACTGCATTCCACAGAAAATCATACCTGTTTCTATGACGAGTCTTCTAGTATTAGCCTTTTGATTGTTTTCTAATTCTACATCAGTCTGTACCTCAGCATCAGTATTATTCTTTAACTGACTGGAATTTTGTGAACTGTCACTAGGAGTTTTGGAACTAATCGACACCTTTGAGATTAACTTTCCAAGCATTTCACTCACATAGTTATTAGAACAAGCATTAGGCATTGCGAAGTTATTATCTTGTGCTTTATTTGAGGTAAGCAAACTGTTTGCTAAATCAATAATCTGAGAGTCGGCTAGTAAATCCAACAAGTTGGCAATAATTACTTCTTGCTCACGAAGTGAGAATGCCGTCGATTGATTTAACTGCACCTCATGCAAGATCTTAAACAGCAGCCCCTCTTTCTTTTGATTCTGAAAACTCAAAATATTTCCAAGATAAGCAAGAAGGTTTCTATTTCCATTCATGAGGTGTTTATGCACGAAGCCTTGGAGCTGTTGTCTTTGCTCCACACCCAAAGAATTTGATGCCGGCTGGTTTCCAAATGAGTTTGCTTGTTGAAACATCTGGTTCGGGTTGGTCCATGGGCCCTGTTGTTGTTGAAATAATGCAGCGTTCTGTTGCTGCAACAGCAGTGACTTTTGTTGTTGAGCAATCAACAACTTTTGTTGATTGATCAACATCTGTTGGTATTGTTCTTGGTGCCATTGATTGTTCAGGGTGTGTGTTTGTTGTTCATAACCCAACATCCTGGCAATAGTATATTGACGAAGCAGATCGTTTTGCATAAACAATGCTGGATCAATAACCTGCTGTGTTACATAGTTCACGGGTTGAGTTGCCAAGAGTATAGGTGGTGGGAGCACGAGTGGTTGAACCTGAGATATTGCATTTGCCTGCCTAGCAAGCAATGCAAGATTATCGGCAGTGTTCTCACTCTGAGAGTTTCCTATGCTGGGATTAAAACAAAGGCCAGGTTTGACGCTTTCGAATCCGGGAGGGGGTTTGATGGTTGGTGTTGCACAAATTTGGCTGCCTGGGCTGAAAGCGGCCTCAGGACTGGGACTAGGTTCTTCCAATTGATTAGAACTGCTTAATTCACTTACAATTTTATCGTTTGTGTTCTCTTTTTCTTCTTCCTTGTACATTTCTGCCCAGTTGGAACTAGAATCGGAGCTAACTTTACCAGGGTTTGTAAGGTCCCCCTCCTCTTCCTTGCATAGCTCCGCCCAATCAGGTTCTGTGCTTTCGCCTCTTAATCGTTTTTGTTCGTCGATTAATTTTTTCTGGCTTGCCAAGAACTGCTCGTCGTTTGACTTCATATCTTCAGTTACCACTTCTATGTAGTAACTGGGGAACAAGTATTCCTCCGCCATGCCAATTTTGTATAAACGAACCAGTTCGGTGGCATTGAGAGCGTGGCCCCACTCCAGATCTTCAAATGTTGGGAACAAGTGCATGTGCTTGTATTTGGGGATCCTGCGGGGGTGGAGGACTTTCTTTGCCTGCTCCTAAAAGCCAAAAACATCGCTGTGATTGGTTCAAAATTGTTTAAACACTGTTAAGTCGACAGAGAAAAAATATGTTCAATCATTGTGATGTGAATTGGCTTTTAAGATAATATTAAAATGAGGTTTTCCAAAGCAAACAACGTATATTGGGTTTTATTTATACAGTAACATATTTTTTCTCATTCTTATACATTCAAACAGTTTACAATAAATGTGGTTTTATATTCCAAACATTAGATAAACTACGAGACATTATAGGAAATATTTTGTACTGAAGTGAATTTTTACAATGATTTTAGAGCAAACGTGATGACATGTTAAATCAAACTTCAAACAGATTTTGGCATTTTTAAATTTTATTACAAGTGTGTAAGGATTTTAGGGCCACCCCAATGTCTTTCCGAGATGCTGAATATTTCAGATGTATACGGGCGGGACCGATTAAATCAAACATATCTTAGGACAAAAGTACTGAATTAATAAGTTATGGCGCCCTGAAGAAAAAAATTAACATTCAATATATTTCAGAAACAAAATGGTATGAAAATTGGTACATATCCACTGTAGGGGAACCCGAACATTCTCAATGTATAAGCATTACTGCATATTGTAGAGGGCGTTGTCGGCTGATTTTTTTGTATGTCTTTTATCATAATTTTTTATTATTAACGTTTTGTTCTTAAGGGTATAGTTTACATTACAGACGTTATTTTTACATAAAGAGATACTTGATTTATGTCCATAAAATGTAACGTTTTCAAGGAAAACGCACCTCTAAACGTTTCGTTACACTAACTCACTGCATTTGTTACATACTTTCAGGGTGCTATCTGCTCATAATGGGGTAAATTTCAGTAATTAAATGAAACAACAACCTTGTCTGCCCCACGAAATATATTTCGTAAATAAATTAAAGTTAAATTGGTGGTGAACGTTTTCGCAACTCGCAACTGTTGCATCATCAGACCAAAAATTAAATTAAATCTAGATCAAGAAAAGACAATAAGCAGGCCAGGCAGTAGTAACAAATTAGGGCACTGGTCAAGAATATGGGTCCCAAACCGTGTTCTAATTTATGTTCTAATTAGATAATGTAAACATTTGGTAACCTAACCTAACCTAACCTTGAGCAGTACCAGGTTAGGTTAGGTTAGATTAGGTTAGATTAGGTTAGGTAAGGTTGGGTTAGGTTAGGTTAGATTAGGTTAGCAAATGTTTACATTATCTAATTATAACATAAATTAGAACATGGTTTGCGACCCATATTCTTGATCAGTACCCAAATTAGTAATACATTACCTTATTTACATTTTTTGACTAAATAAGATAATGTATTACTAATTTGTTACTACTGCCTGCTTATTTGTCTTTTCTTGAACTAGATTTAATTTAATTCTTGGTCTGATGATGCTACAGTTGCGAGTTGCGAAAACGTTCACCACCAATTTAACTTTAATTTATTTACGAAATACATTTCGTGGGACTGACAAGGTTGTTGTTTCATTTAATTAAGTACTTGTTGTTGTGTTAAGTGTTTATTAGCCTTTGGAATACGAAAAAAATTGCCGACAGCGCCTTCTACAATATTCAGTAATACGAAATGAATATAGGAGTAAGGCAAGGTGATGCACTGTCAGTCATGCTGTTTAACCTCATTAGAAAGCAGAGTAAGGAAAATTAAAGACCACGGAAAATTAAATATAAACATGACACAAATAATAGCATATGCAGGTGACATACCTATAGTCAGCAGAACAAAAGAAGAACTAGAAAAAACGTTCAAAGAACTAGATAGAGCAGCAAAGAAAGCAGGACTAAACATAAACCAAGAAAAAACAAAATACATGAAAAGTGAAAAACAAAAAGCAAAACAATCTCCCAACATACACTAAAAACAAAAACAAACAGCTAAACTTCGTTTGTTGAGCATTGAGCTAGAACGTAAACAAACGCACGTGTTTGACTCACCCGAGTGCGCGCTGTGATTGGTCTACGCTAGATAACGCTAATGCCTCATTACTTAAGGAGTAATTGACGCTCAAAACCTTTCCTTTGAACTCGTAATTACCGGGTTAAGTTTGTGGGCTTTTTGAGCAGTGCTTATCGGTTTTCGGAGGTTTGTACAGTGCCTGGTCCTTATTTTCCTAAAATGTAGCAAGTTGTTCCAGAATCGTGTAATCATAAGGGGCGTCTCACTACAAAAGAATTCTGACGGCGCGAGAAACGCAAGAAATATTACGTAAATACACATCCGGTAAATCTACGCACCTGTCAAGCGTTTGTTTACGTTCTAGCTCAATGCTCAACAAATGAGGTTTACAACATTGAAGGAGTAGATAAATTCTGCTACTTGGGAACACAAATAAGCAGCAAAGATAACAATTACGACATAAAAGCCAGAATTCAAGCAGGATGGAGAGCATACGCAGCGAATAAAAAATTATTGAAGAGTAAAATTATAAGTAAACACACTAAGCTAAAAATCTACAATAAGCTAATAAAACCTATTGCAACATACGCACTAGAAACATGAAGTGTAAGAAAAAACGATGACGAATTTTCGAGAGAAAAATATTAAGAACAATAATGGGTTCAAAGAAAGAAAATGAAACTGAATATAAACCTTTAACGAACTTCGAAATTCTGGAACAAACTAGGGGACAAGATATAGTGAAAAACATAAAAGCACAAAGAATAGGCCATGTCATAAGAAAAAACAAGCACGCAACAATAAGAACAACGGTGGAATGGGAGCCAATAGAAAACAGAAGAAGAGGACGACCACGTGCAAGATGGATGGACGAGGTAAAACAAAACTTAAGAATACTAGAAGTAAACAAATGGAGAGAAAAGGCGCAAAACAGAAAAATATGGAGAGAAATAGTAGATAGAGCAAAATCCCACAAAGCTTTATAACGTAAAAGTATAAGAAATTCAGAAGAAATATGGAGACTAAATCCACTCCAACTTAACAGGATTTTGAAAGTTTGTAAAGAACGGGCTGTGGAGCCAATGATGATGATGATGATTGTTGTTATGTCGAGTTATTATCGAATTTATTAAGTACTTGTTGTGTTGCGTTTTTTAGCATTCGGGCTGCGAAAAAAATTGCCAACAGCGCCCTCTACAATATGCAGTAATGCTTGAGAATGTTCGGCTTGCCCTGAAGTGGATGGGTACCAATTTTCAGAATGATCCGCCATTTACTTTCTGAAATATATGATAAAAATATTTTTTCTTCTTTAAGGCGCCATAACTTCTTAAGTTAACTTTAATTTTTGTGCCAACATATGTTTGGTTTGTTCAGGAAGCTGCAGTTAAGCTGTGTGCCTTTACTTTCGGAACACCCTGTACGCTAATTATTTATTTTAAATTGAAACCATTAAAAAATAATTAAATGAATTATAATATTAAAAAGATTGCCACTAAAAACAATAAAGCAAAAAAAAATATATTTTTTTTAATACTCAAACTGTTAACAAACTTATTTCTAAAACTGCAGGAAGAAGCAACTATTGGGGAATACTTAACACACCATAAAATAAAAATGGTCAAACAGTGTTAACTAATATAATTGTTTAAAGTGGCCGCCAATATTTTGTGTAGCGAGAGCTACCATTTTAATTGTTTTTTTTTTATCTGTCCGCCGTATTTAATTTTGTGCAATGTCTTGAATAAACTCTCATAGACAAAACAGTAGTGTAGAACTTATAGTTTCAGCAGGCAACAGCTTATAATTTTTTTTATATCTAGTGGGTTTTTTTAAATTAACAATTAATTTTTTTTATTTTCATAGCTGCTACTTTTTTTTTCACTATGTTACGGGGTGAGTCTTAAGATGAATCAGTTTTATATCTCTGCTATTTGACGCACTAAAAAATATTTTTGTACAGATTACTATCTGTAGGACAAATCAAATTTTGTTCAACAGTAGTAAATTGTTTATAGGACTTACCAATGAAAGCTATTTAAAAACAAATATAAACTGTAAGTATTGTAATATTGCTTACAATATTCTTCCATTTTACTTCCCAATTATTTTTTTGTTATTGTTAAAACGTTGAGAATTGAATTGAGCTTTACTTGAAGTTGCATACAGTTTTCTACATTGTACATACAGGGTGAATAAAAAGTAAGGAACATCGATGCTACAGCCAGCCTTAAATAAAAACTTAAAAAAAAGTTTCTAACAAAAGTTTCCTATCAAGTTATTTGCCACAATTTGGCGTTTTTCATTTTTTTTTCGATTGTTATATGTTTTAGCTATGACGTCATCGACATTTTTTTTAAATGGCAACCTATACTTTTTACGACACGACCAGTTAGTGCTTTTTATTCTCTATACAGCCATGTAAAAATATCATACATTTGCATAACAAAAATTTCAAGGACAATCACGATAAACATTTATTTTTGTCACTGGCAACATTTTTCATCAAGTACACTTATTCCTAGATAAACAAAAGACAATAGTAAGTAATTGTTGGAAAATGTTTAAAATTGAACAAATGCAAATCTGTAATGTTAATTCGGTGACCGTTAGCATTAATAAGTGATTAAAATTTAGTCTGTGTCCTGTGTTAAATACGAATTTCTAATCATGGTCCGTTTAACAGAAACTTAATGTATCAAAATTTTGATTATGATCGGGTACGGTGATAAAAAAAGAACTCACGACGGTGTGTGCCCTTTATTTATTACTGTACATCCAAATTGTGAACCTGTTGCGCGGTCCACTGTAACCAAAATAAATAGAAAACGGGCTATATCAAAGATTTGGCTAAAATTGGCCGTTCAAAAATAGCAATAGACGATAAAATGTTGGACACTGTGCTTACAGTTTCCGAAAATCCTCATACTTCAACTCGACAATTAGCCCTGGATAATACTGTTAGTCAAGGAAAAGTACTGAATATTTCACATACAGAAAAATTTCATTCTTATAAGGTTAAACTTAATCAAAAATTATCAGAAGATGATTTTGATAGGAGAATTCAGTTTAGTGTAGAAATCATGGACAAGTGCCATAACGACCCGCAGTTTGTGATTTCTATTATCTTCTCCGACGAAGCCACATTTTCATTAAATGGAGCTGTAAATCGGCACAATTCCCGTTATTGGTCGCGACATAACCCGCATTGGATGGAAGAATTACACACACAGTATCCACAAACAGTAAAAGTGTGGGGGGGAATTACAGAAGACAGAACTCTTGGTCCTTCTTTCTTTGATGACACATTAAATGCTGGATTTTTTGAGGTTTGAACTTGTTCCCGCGTTAGCTGTTTTATTTCCAAATGCAGAAAATCCGGACATGCCGAACGATAGAATTTGGTTGCAACAAGATGGTGCTCCATCTCATTATGGCATTCATGTTCGTCAAGATTTAGATGGAATTTTTACAAATAGGTGGATAGAAAGAAGACATATTGAGTGGCCAGCGCGATCTCCGGATCTAAATCCGCTTGACTTCTTTAAGTGAATGGCGAACAGTTTGAACATTTGCTGTCTTTGATTGATGTTAAATATGATTTGAAACTATTTTACTAATTTGTGGACCGGCTATTGTCTTTTGTTTATCTTGCAATAAACGTATCTGATGAAAAATGTTGCCAGTGACAAAAATAAATGTTTATCGTGATTGTGCTTGAAATTTTTATTATGTAATTGTATGATATCTTTAGATGGCTGTATAGAGAATAAAAAGCACTAACTGGTCATGCCATAAAAAGTATAGGTTGCATTTAAAAAAATGTCGTAGCTAAAACACGCCAATCGAAAAAAAATTAAAAACGCCAAATTGTGGGAGTTAACTTGGTAGGAAACTTTTGTTAGGAACTGTTTTTCGTAAAGTTCTTATTTAAGGCTGTACCATCAATGTTCTTTACTTTTTATTCACCCTGTATAGAGAATGGTGCATTTAGAATATGAAAGTTCAGGGTAATAAAACTAGGAGTGCCAGAAAAATGTATATTACACTACAAGAGCACAATACAAATCAAAATCTTAAAAATGCTTTCAACCACCAGTCAAATGACCAAAACTACAGAAAGAGATTTATATTTACAAGGAAAAAAAAAACTATTTAACACAGAAAAAGTTAATAGCAAAGTCTGGAGTTACCTTGTTGAATATCCAGAAATGCAAATAAATATTTATGCTAGCTTTTCCTGGGCTTATTTTGTTTGTATCAAACTATTTCAAAATTTACATAAGATCAAACAACTTCGAATAGATTTTTTATGACATTACTGATACTAATGTTTGCAGTGTTACTGTAGATAGTTTTGGGGGCACAATCCTCGAATTTATTTACTGTATGTGATAAAGTAACTAGTAAGAAGTACGAATTCCATTTCTAATCAATGAAATACTTCCAATCACTGTCAAAATTTTAAATGGGAGTTTAAACCTCATGAATAGTACTATTAATTATATTTAATATGATTACGTGGCAACATTCTAATTTTACAATATTACAATGTTTTGTTCTTGATAAAGTTATTGAATGCAATGTATAATGTAAATTTGCCAGTAAAATTTTTAGCAGAAAAGTGGGGTTTGAGCTGATTCATCTCTATTATTTAATATATGACAAATTACCATTAGATCATAATTTTAGAAAAGTTATTACAAATAGTGGTTCGCAATTTATAATTTCTTTTTTACTTTTTAATATAATAATTCTTTAACAGGTATACTGAAGGTATTCTAAAAGCCTGAAACTACTATCACGTTAGTGATGAAAGTATAAAAATAAGTAGATGTAATACTGCCTGAATTTATGTCATACACAAGCTTTTGTATAAATCTAATTATGAACAAATAATTAAATCAATTTCTGACCAACAAATTAATTAACACTTTTAAATACTGTTAATCACAGTATCTAATATTAAAAAATATGCTTCTGTCCTATTATTATTAGCTTTAAAACTCACTGTTCTAGGAATAATTTAGTTAACTTAACCATTAACAATAACAAATCATTAAAGTGTATAACAAGGAACGATTCAAGCTTCACCTAAAATACATACGACCTCACAGTAAAATTATCAGTTATTCTACAAGCTATATTATTAATAAAAAATTTTAAATAACATCTAACCATGGTGCATAATAAAAAATTGTAATAAAAGAAATATGTATATTCAAGAACTATATGAAGTTAGTTGATAGTTGACGTGTCTGCAATAAATTATTAGACTAGCCTCACTAGATATTTTGCAAACTAATTGGTAAAAGTGATAAATTTCTTAGTTAACCCTAGAACGGTATCGTACATAAAATTTACGTGTTGTTTGTGAACTCTAATGAATACCTCGTAAGCTACAAATGGTCCATCCCTAAGATGCTAGCAGTGCTTCCATTGGTTCATGGTGATTGGGCCTTTGCAACTGTTAGTATGTCACTGTACGTATGGATGACAAGAAGTATAATTTAGTGTGAGCTACTACGCCGATTTTACGTGTCATTACCGTTAACGTGTGCTTAGCCTTTTTGATCATTTCCGAAACTGGCCGGAAAGGCGTTAACTGACGAGGAGCTAGAACGTTTATTATATGAAAGTAGTGACAGTGAGTCAGAACATAATTTAGAGGAAGTTAATCCTGGAAGTGACAGTGATGAATCTATGGATTCATTGGGTGATCTAACATGGACACCCGAGGATGTCGAAGAAACTGTACCAAGAGATTTGGTAAATATTTGGGAAGAAAACGAATAGGATGAGATTCCAAGAAAACGCCAGAAAACATCGAAAGCAGGCAGTTCTAGATCGCAACCACCAGAACCGCAAGTCGTAAGTACACTAAATCCGAGTTAATTTTTAAAGATAGTATTTTTGTTTTGTATTTTCAGGACAATAGAGGCGACCACATCATTGTTCTCCCCAATCCGATGGGATAGAAGGGTTCTAGCTCTACCGATAATAAGGGTAAAATTCCTGCTAGAAATTTGGTTCATATACGCCCTGGACCCACAGCTCCAAACAGAAATGTTTTGATTCCCTTGCACGCATTTCAAATATTTTTTCCTGATACGTTATTCAATTAAATAGTTATTCATACAAATCAAGAAATAAATAATGCCAAAACCAAGGTTATAAATCAAACAATTTCTGAAACAAATACAGATGAAATGAAAGCACTACTTGGATTGTATATCTTTGCCGCTGTTCAAAAGGATAACCATTTATCTTCCAACGTGATGTTTGACACGACGTTTTGTGGTTCTCGATATAAACGTTTCAATTTTCTCACTGCTTGTTTGCGTTTTGATGACAAAACCACAAGAATTGAAAGGCGGGAAAGAAGTACGTTTGCGCCTCTTTTGGAAATTTGGGAGGATTTTATTCAAACCTGCAGGGAAAGCTACAAACCTTCTTCTTATGTTACAAGAGATGAACAGCTTATTGGATTTAGAGGCCGATGTCATTTAGAATGTTTATATTCCAAATAATCCGGCAAAATATGGTATAAAAACCGTTTTCCTTTGTGATGTTTCCACTAAATACCTCATTGATGCAAGTCCCTACTTAGGTAAATCTACTGATATAGGCGGAATTTAGAAACGCAAGCAATATTACGTAAATACACATCCGGTAAATCAACGCACGTGTCAAGCGTTTGTTTACGTTCTAGCTCAATGCTCAGCAAATTGAGTTTAGAACAATTCACGGTACAAACTGTAACATCACCATGGATAATTGGTTTTCCAGTGTCCCAAAACTACTCGAGGCCTTTTAATCTAACAATGGTTGGCACCCTAAGAAAGAATAAGCCACAAATACCAGCTGAGGTAACGAAAAATAAAAAAGATCGCCAAAACGGCCATATTTGTATACAGAGATAAGATTACCTTGGTTTCTTACAAACCTAAGCAGAATAAAAACGTTTAACTTATATCTTCAATGCATCCAGATGGAACTATGCACGCAGATAATTACAAGCCCGAAATTATTCAAACATATGATTCCACCGAAGGAGCAGTCGACACATTTGATTAAATGTGTCAGAATATGTGCTGCAATCGTAAAACAAAAAGGGGGTCTCTATGTTTTTTTTGTAATAAGTTGAACATGGCATGTATAATTTACGTTCATAATACAATTTCATGTGGAGGCAGACCCATGTCAAGGCAAAAGTATATGCAAGATCTCCACAACGTCCATTTTACGTGGCGATATCAATATTAGACTATGAACGAGCGATACCGTTCTAGGGTTAAACATTCTAAAGGAAATTTCCAGTTAAATCAAATTATGAAAAAAATATTTAGAGGATTTAGTATTTTTATGATTATAATATGTACTCTGTGTTACTAATAGTCGGGTCCTCCTTATTTTCTGAACCTGTTTCAAGGTATCAACATGAAATTTAATATACAGGGTGTTTGGAAAGTAAAGGGACACGGTTTAACTACAACTTCCTGAGGTTAAATGGAACCGTTAAATCAAATCTTGCTACAAAAGTTACGGCACCTAAAGAAAAAGAAACAAATTTTTTTGTACCTTTGGATATATTTCAGAAGCAAAATGGCGGACCAAGCTGAAAATTGGTGCACATCCACTTCCGGGCAAGCCGAACATTCTCAACATATAAGCATTACTGCATATTGTAGAGGGCGCTGTTGGTTAATTTTTTTCGTAGTTCTTTTATTGTAATATCAACATTTTTCTTCTTCCGTGTAAAGTTTATGACATAAAAATTATTTTTACATAAATAATAATAATGAGAAAACGTTTGGCTTCCCTTGAAGTGGATGTGTACCAATTTCCAACTTGGTCCGCCATTTTATTCGTAAAATATCCATAACATAAAAAATATTTCTTTTTATTTAAGTTGTCATAACTTTCCATGAAAGCACTTTTGCACTAAGGTATGTTTGGTTTAATCCATCCCATTTGCCTTCAGGAAACCGTAGTTAAGCTGTGTCCCTCAAATTTCCGCATACCTTGTATGTAATATAAAATTATTACAACATTTTTGTGGTACCTATGTGAATTTTGTTTTAGTCATCTATGAGGTTTCCCGTTTAAAATACTGATGTTGAGATTATTTCTTGTGAAGTTTAAAGTGCTAAAAATGCACATGATGTTAATAATTACATAATTCCTCCATATTACAAAAAATTATATTTAAAACATAGGGGTAGCCCAGCTTTTGGTAATATTACGACATTTAAAATTTGCTTCAGTGAAAAAAATTGTGCGCATTTAACATTATTCAATTATCTTCTTCGTTCATTAATTCTTATCTAATTATTATTATACACTGGTTGTAAGCCTGTACTCCCAGAATTCAACTAAACACCATCTCAAATCAATAAAATAAATTAAAATATTTTTAAATGAAATTTTTCTTTTAAGTATAAGCTGTAAAAAATAACGAAAAAATTAAATTATGAGAAACAAAGCGAACTTGGTTCTGAATTGAAAAGCAACAATTATCTATTACTTTCGTAATTTAGCTTAAAGACAATTTCTTTAAGGCATTCAAAATATCTTTGGAGCTAATTTGCGAACTACTTCCATTGTTATTAGAATCACTGTTAGACATTTGAGAAGCTAATTTAACAGAATTGTTATCATCATTTGCTCTTTGCAAACTAAAATTAGCTGCTTTTAACTCTTCGATTACACTAAGACTAGTGAAAGAATTGCGAGAGGTAGGAGATGGACTTGAAACAACGCCATTGGACAGGTTGGTTACCTGGTTTGTGAATAAAGCAAGACCTTCATGGACTAAAGTATCGTTCATATAAATATCTTCTTGTGTCGAAGTATCCGCTAAGAATATCTCGATGATTTGTTTCTAAAATAAAGTGCATAATTAGAAACAGTAATTTCAGATTAGATTAGGTACTTACATCCCTGATGATACGAAACAGATGGGCGACCAAGTCTTTACATTTAACCAGATTCAAAAAGCGTGAAGAGGTCTCCATAGGCCACGCGCTGAAGGCTGTTGGGGGCCAAATACTAGCGAGCCTAGCCCTGATGGCTTGCAAGGGAAGGTGTGAGAATTTTTTGTGAAGAAACAATAAACCTTTCCAATCTATTGTACTAAGTGTGCCATAGTCAGCATAAAAAACCTTGAAATAATATACATATTTTAGAGAAAAATAGCAGTGTTTTCAAATTAGATTTACTTACTTTGATTTTTGACTTATCAACAGTTTTATTAACAATTATAGCTCGATGATATTCGTGGTTATATTTAGCTGCACAATATAAACCGACTTTTATCATGTTCTCTGGAATTTCCAAGTTGCCATCAAAGCTGGTATAAAAAGTTCTAAAAAACATAATAATTGAAAATTTGTAACAGTGAGCAATACATTTGGATAAAATAATTGTAGTTGCAGTTGCATCAAATTATTACTTATAGATATGTAATATGCAGAAACATGCAGTTTCCCATAGAAAAAAATTACCTACTAGTAAGTTCAATAAGCTATAAAACCAAAAAATCACCAACGATGCTAAGACAGTTTGATACAATTTTTACATTTTAAGATTTGTTTTAAAGTCTGCTAAAATACTGAAAGACAAGCTGTCCCTTCAAAATACAATTACATTCCAATGTATAGCTAACAAACATTAAAAAAAATAAAAAGATTCATTATTCCTTTGCCAAAAATGCCCATTTTTGGGAACTATACCAAAAGATTTACATTCAATAACAAAGCAGAGTAAGCAAACTTACTGTAATTCGTCCATAAGCAAGTCCAATTTCTTAGAATGATCCTTTAACAATATCCAGAATTTCGACGGATCATACACTTCACCTACGACCACATCAATGTATTCATTTTCCTCGATACAGTCATGTAAGAACTGCCTGGGAATTTCCTCCCCAAGTTGCATAACACCTGGAGGGTAATTACTAATATCGATATCTTTAATTAGATCCTGAAATTATAGTTCCATAAATTATCAGTCTGTAATGTACAGGGTGACCCAAATTTAATTTTTCAGGTAAATATTTCACAATATTATTTCATACTTCATAATAATTTTAACAAACCCTATAGAAGTACAAAAAGAATAAACATTTTAGAGATGGTAAACATTTGATGAAATCATAATTGGCTATGTGGAAGTAGGTATATATGTAAAAAAAGAATCATAATTGTTTTCTACAAATATACATACAATGATTTATCAATTCATTTTCTACCGTGCAAATTTTGTTTAATTTTTTGTATTCATTTCTTTATTATAGAAGCTCAACTGGTTTTAGAGATAACAACAATCAACATTTTAACAAAATTTATTGAATTGTTTCAAAGTAGTCTGATCCTTGCTCAAACTTCTACAAATGTGTTATAAAAGGTGTTTCAAAATGAGCGCAAGATTTAATTTTTCAATAAAACACATAATTTACTCGTAAATTGCTAATATTAAATTTTAATATGAAGTATACCATACATATGGCGATTATGTGTGGAAGAGAACATCCAACAAATGGCCGCCACGACTCTGCTGGCACACTCTTGCTCTTTTAGAAAAGTTGCTGATTACATTTTCACACATTTGCCCTTCAATTTCGCCAATGACACGTCGAATTTCTTCCTTCAGGAATTATGGTTGGTTGATTGACATAGACGGAAGACTTAACAAAATCCCACAGGAAGAATACGCACGGCGTTAGGTCGCACGATCTCGGTGGCCAATTCTGGTCGCCAGTGCGTGAGATTACACGGCCATGGAATCTCTCATGAAACAACCGCTTGTCTCTTGCGTAGTGTGACAGGTTGTCCCGTTCTGCTGAAACCACATCTCGGAAAGGGGAGCGCGGGTTCAGCTTCCCGGCTTCACGCGGGTAATTCAAAAGGGATGCCCCCGGAGATCATGCTCGGCGCCGGTCTACTGAAAGGTTGTTTACGAAAGTATATTCAGGCTCAGGTTTCCGCAAGGATGCGAAATCGTGGGGTTTGCGGACGATACAGCACTTGTCACCAGAGCGGGGCAATACAAAACATTAAAATCTAATGGGAATACAGCTTTGGAGGTACTTAATGCATGGGCTAAATTAACTTTTAATGCGGGTAAAACGGAAGCCCTCTTCTACGGGAAGAAACCAGGGCAGCAACGACCAACATTTTTACATAACGGGAAACGCGTGTATTGCAAGGATCACATTCGGTATTTGGGGGTCGAGATTGACGATAGATTGTCGTGGAAAGCACAAATAAAGGCCACAAGCGACAAAGGGAAAGAAATCGCGCACAAAATAGGGGCGGCGGCGCGACTAACCTGGGGTTTTCGGGGCAGGGCGGTAAGACACGTGTATGAGGGGGTGGTTCAACCAGCTATGTCATACGGGGCACCGGTCTGGGCAGAGGGGTGTAAGATTAGGGAGACGCGGCAATTGCTAAGCGCTCAGAGGGTGCTGGTCGTGAAGGCGGCGCGGCGGCGGCGTACCGTACTGTATCAACTGAGGCGGCCCTAATTTTGAGTGAGATAATGCCGGTTGATTATTTGCTACAGGAAACCCTGAGTAGGAGGCTTTTGGTTACCGGACGGGGAGAGCACTTGAGGGAGGCACTGGACCTGGGACGCAACGAGATAGAAGGCATCGCGGACATGGGGTACTTTCACCCAGCCGACCGGGTCGGAATACCCTTTGACGTGGACGGCGAGGATATCAACATCCGGGGGGCTCGCTGCTACACGGACGGATCGCGGACCGAGGACGGGAAAGCGGGACGGCCTTTGTCATCATTCAACGTGGGATCGAGATCTACAAGGGGAAGACGCGGCTGACGGATTGGAGTTCCGTCTTTCAGTGCGAAATGGTTGCCATCAGGCATTGCCTGCGGTACATAATGCGACACGGGGATTCATTCCAGGGCTGTTCGATCCTGTCGGATAGCCGATTGTCATTGCAGGCACTGGCGAACATGAGGTAGCCGATGGAACTCCAGGCGGAGGTGTGGGGGCTTGGGAAGTCTTCACCAGACTAGGAACGACCTTTCACTGGGTCAAGGCACACGCGGGGAACGCCGGGAACGAAAGGGCGGACGAGCTCGCGAAAGAAGCCGGAGTCGAAGAAGGTGGGTCCCTGGGGTACAACCTCTTACCTAGGGGATTAGTTAAATCACGGACAAGAGGAAAGTTAATGGCGCAGTGGGAGCGACGATGGGAGACCGCGAGCACGGGACGACACGCGCGGCATTTCATCCCCATGTAATGGAGCAAATGATTGCTATCCTGGGTAGTTTTAGTTTTAATTGGTTTTATATTTTATGTTAGATTATGTTCTAGTTAGATTAGTGAATTAAGTTTAAAGTTAAGAAGTTGGCGCCGAAAATAGTGACTAGTGCGGGTAAACGTGTTATCGGTCGAAAGGTAGAGAGAAAAGGTGCGGGGGAAAATACGAGGCAGTACCCAACAAGGGTAGCTACGAGGCAGTCGCCCCGTGATATCCACTGGCTCGGAAAATAACAAAGAAAGAGTGGGTCCAGATTGAAGAGCCCCTGGTGAAATTAAAATCATCGGCCAACAGCAATTGAGGCAGCCATCGACCTAATCGAGCGTAATCAGCTACTGGTTTTGAAGAGATTCCAGAAAAACCCAACGCGAGGTAGATCCGGCCAACCAACTGTATCACCGCAAACCAATTTAAGGTGAGCCTTTTGATCTTTTAAAAGACGACAACGGGTACGAACCAATCGGTCGCGAGTGCTTCATAAATAATCAAGCGAAAGCGAACAAAAACGAACTAGGTTCCTTTTCGTGATAGTTCACCGTTATTGCGCCGTAATTAAGTTAGTTAAGTTAGCTATAAGGGTTATTATACGAGGTACAATAAAGAATTGAGTTAGATTTTATGTTTGTATTTTTTACTGCAACGGGTAAATTCAAACTCTGCAGAACCTGAATCGCCCTGAGATTAAAACGACATTCCATGCGGTTGAGCTAGCCCGAGGTAAGTCGCATCTGGGTAAACAATAAAGTGGGTCCCGTTACAGCATTATATACAGGAGGAGGCACAATGAAGGTGGGTTCATCTCCCGTAAGCTGCTGTGATTTTGGAGGTGGCGCCCACTAATTTTGAATTTCCCGGTACACACCTACGTTCGATTGCCCTCCCTTAAGCGTTTCTCATGAACCACCCCTACTCCTCTGAGCTAAACGGAAGGCACTTCCATCTTTCCTGTTGCGGATCGACGAAAAAGTTCGTTTGGCCCGTATCATATGTTTAAATTCCATCAACTTTTACTCTTTTTATTTATTTATTTTTCCACCATTTTGGAAGTGACTTTTATTCATGCACGTTTTTTATTCCTACCATAAATTAATCACCTGTCAAAATCAAGATATTAGCTCGTTTTTGAAAATATTGGTACACCAACTTGATCTAGAACGCGATCGATTTGGCACAGGCCCGTCTCGGCACGGAGACGCTTGGGCATAGAACTGTTTGGGCGCAGGGACTATTGGGCTCAGGAACGATTGGGCGCAGGAGCGATTGGGCGCAGGGACGTTTCGGCTGAATCTTATATTAAAGTGTTTTACTTACAAAACGTTTAGTGTTATTAATAAAATTGCTGAATACAATCGATCAAACAACTGAGTTATTAAAATTATCTTCAGCAAACGTTCAAAAATAAGCTGTTTAGTCTTAAGCTCACGAGAGCTCGTTAGGCCTCGAGTTGAGTGGGCCAGACTTGCGGTCCGACACAGTCCACTAAATGTAATGGAAGAAAGAGCATCGGGTGACAATAAAACATTAAGGGTTATTATTTAAATATAATAAAATTTTGTATTTCATTTCGTATTATGTGATGTGCATTTGTTTGGTGGTTTCCCTTTCACCGAAAATGACAATTTACTTATGAATCTATTAAAAACACACTTTTTAAGATTAAATATTTTTTAACTGTACCTATAAATACACCATTTTTCTTAAAGTATTTAATTTTTTGTCAAAGTCTAGTTTGTAACTATACACATATGAACAACTTTGAAAAAAATTGCTTTTAATTAATTTACTGTTATATAGAAATAATTCTTTAAAATTCCAGTCCCAAAAACTTAAAATCACACAAATACAAACATATTACTTAAAACTCAACCAAATGCATTACCTTTGCGACTGATTTTTAATATTTTAACCTTTAATATACATTTGCGCCCTAATGTCCTTACGCCAAACCGGGTCTGCGCCAAACCGTCCGCGCCAAAACGTTCGGTTCCTACACCCAAACAATAACTAAAAATCAAAAGCGACAATGTCACCACTAGTATTAAAGATGAATGACAGTTCAGAAGGAAAACTGGTGTAACTCCTAACTATTTCAGTTTGAACACCCGCTATGTCTTGAATACAACCTTCAGATCTCTGTTCGCTGGCAAATATGAGAAAGATCGCTACAAAACGGCATAATTGCGCATAAAACAGGTCGCCTTAATATGAAACATAACCAGGCACAAATAAAGATATGTAAAATTAGCGCAGTACACTTTCTCGAGAGACGAATTAAGTTTAGTGTATTTATTTAACAAGAAGATATACAGGCGAGTGCTGGAGTAAGCGTTTTGTTTTAACTTTCTAGGAAAATAGAACTTCGTCTAAAACTGCGGTGTGCAAACAAAATGAAGGGTGTTTCTAAGCTCTGTTATTTGCTGACTTTAACTTAGTTGCCACACTGAAACTGCAAGAAGATTAATGCTGGAGCAAATCTTAAGAGGGCATACTTTTATTCCATTAAAATACTTTATTTGCTTTACTTTAGCGTTGTTTATTTATATTCCTCCGTCCAAACCTTAGTTTATTCAGGAGTTCATAACATCGAACTCTCAAAGAGAATATTTTCCTTTCTGAAATTTAACAGTTTTTCTTTCGTCATTTTGGTAACTTCCTTCACATTTATTTCGTAATCGAAATAAAGAAAAACAATAAAAAAAACTAATAGTTTTAACGAAATAAACTACTCACAAATGAATAGGGATATTGCAGTGTAAGACACTTCAAGGCAACACCAATTGCATTTATAATAAAACACTACTCTCAATGCAATTATCAATATGTACTTGTATAATATGATGCCGCAATGCCGGCAATACATCCCTCAGCTGTTGCACAGTAGTAGGCCTTAGATGATGATGATCTAGCAGTCTCTGCAAAAGGTCCCATGCATGCTCTATGGGGTTGAGGTCTGGAGATAGCGAAGGAAGAGCAAGATGGTTTATTTTCTCATATCGAAGCATCTCTAAAACAACTCGAACACGATGCGGCCTTGTGTTTTCGTCAAGAAAAACAAACTATTCCCGTCCAACAGCGTTGCAACGGTTCAGAACATGGTCCATAATGATCTCTTGGACATAACGTTGGCCCGGGAGCGTACCAGGAGGTCAGTACGCCACCTTAAAGAAATTCCAGTCCATACCATAAGAACACCACCACCGAAGGCAACGACTGGTTGGGTGTACTGAGGTAAGGTACGATGTCCAACACTACGATATATTCTTTGACGCCGGCTAATCGTTTCTGAGACAATATCTGAACTCGTCCGAAACAGTATATCATTCCATACTGTTGCTTGTTGAAGCTTAAGTCTTGACCATTCCACCCGGTGTCTTCGTTGAGCCACAGTTTTTGCAGGAGATCTCAGGGAGTCCTACCTCAAACAATCGACTTCTCACAGTTTGGTCACAGACTCAATTTCCTGCAGCATTCTGCAGTACTTGAAAAGGGATTGCATTCTTGCATTAATTACCAGAACTCGATCCTCACGAAGTATTGTGATGCGGACAGATCCACTTCCAGGTTTTCTTACAGTGGTGCCTGTTTCTCTAAGGCGAGAAAGGGCACGTGAAATTGCGCTCTTCATGGTTCCTAACATATCGGCAATGTCGACCTGGCGATCTCCTCTTTGGTGCATAGCAACGGTTAAATTTCGTTGTTCTATTGTTAAATGGTTTCTCTGCATAATTGTTTATTATTAAGAACACAAATATAGCACACGAATAAAAAACAATAAACAAAAAATCTTCAGAAGACAGGAAAGATTATTCAATCAAACACACAAACTCGACTTGGCACTAATAGGGTTAGACAATTGCAACTGAATTCGATTTTTTTTTGTTTCTGAACATCAAACATTGCCGCTTGCTTTAAGTATCAATAATAGACGACCATTAGCCGCCGAATACAAACATATAGTGCTTTATATTACAATATCCCTATTCATTTTTGAGTAGTTGAGAATGTTCGAATATACGAGCACGATTTGATATCGAACATCCTAAAAATGAAAAGGGGAGTACAAATCTTGATGGTATAGTATAAAAATGTATTTTTATGTTTATTTCGTTACCAGTCTAGCTAATTATATTGTATAGTAATCTAATTAAATGTAGAAAGTTTTTGAAAACAAATGTGTACCGAAAATTGTTTACTACTAAAGGGTAAGATCAAATTTAAAACATATTTCAAAGTATTGATTCCAGTACACCGTACGGTATCTTTTCTAACAAAGTTAACAATTATGGTCAAGAAAGTGGCGGTCATTTAAAGAAATTATTATGAATGGTTGCCTATGACATAGGAAAACGCAATGCAATTTTATAAATATCCCTTTTCTTTTCATCCTGTTCCTGCTTGTACAAAATGGTACACCAACTGGCATTTTCGCAGCAGTTGGGTGTAACACTAATTTTATCTAACTAATTAAACTATCTAATCGAACTGTCCAACTAACCGCCCAATTGTTTGCCCAACTAATTGCCCTACTAACTGTGTAACTAACCGCTCAGCTACATGCCCAAATAGCTCTTCTACTTACCGCCCTACTAACAATCCAAGTAATCAAACAACGAACCCTCAACTCAAAGCCTTACAGACTATCCTATTAATAGCCCAACGAAACGCCCTACTGACCACCCAACTAACAACCCTAATAACTGTCCTACTAACCACCCAACTAACCACCCTTTTAACTGCTCTGTTAACCGCCCTACTAATTGCCTTACTAACAACCCAACTAACCGCCCTACTAAACACCCAACTAGCTGCCCTACTAACAGCCCTCCCAACAGCCGTACTAAATGCCCTACTGACAGCCCTACTAATATCCGTACTAGCCGCCCGACTAACCGCCCAACTAATAGCCGTAATAACCGCCCTACTAACCACCCAACTAACAGCCCTAATAACCGCCCTTCTAACCACCCAACTAATAGCCGTAATAACCGCCCTACTAACCACCCAACTAACAGCCCTAATAACCGCCCTTCTAACCACCCAACTAACAGCCCTTATAACCACCCTACTAACACCCAACTAACCACCCTATTAACTTCCCTACTAACAGCCCTACTAATAGCCCTACTAATAGCCCTACTAACAGCCATACTAACTGCCCTACTAACAGCCCAACTAACGGCCCTACTAACCACCTAAGCAACCGCACTACTAACTGCCCTACAAACCACCCGACTAACCGCGCTACTGACTGCCCTACTAACAACCTTACTAACAGCCCAGCTAGCGACTCTACTAATCGCCCAATTTACTGCTCAAAAAATCGTGCTAATTAACGTCCAACTAACCACCTCGCTAATCTTCCACTACTCGTCCAACTAACGGGCCAACTAATTAAACCCAAACTAACCACTCAACGTTACTAACATTGATTTTTTACTTTTAAGTAAGCTTCGGTTCTACTTCATACGTCTTTAAAAGAGCACCTAAATATAACGCCGTTTTAATTCTGATAGTGCTAAACACCTTACGCATATTTAAAACACCGTAATGGTTACCTAGTTTTGTCGTCATCTTTACTAGGGCTTCTTACTTCATATTATTATTTAATACCATTAGGAATTTGCGCTTATTTATTACTCCATGATATCGCTAAATTGTCCGTAAAAGATGAAGTAAATTTGTCTTAAACTGCCTGATCACACTAATATTCTGGTATTGTACTTATTGAAATTTCATCTTTGGAAGCAGCTTTGATTATTGGAAACGATGAGTTTGAAGGATCGCAGGATGTTTATCGAAATGTTGATTCAGGTGATGTTCTGTATTTATTTCGAAGGCTATTTCTAGAAATCTTCTCTACTTTAGTGGAAGTTCTGTTTATGGTGATTTCTTAAACTCTGCTGAGAAAGCTCTTGCTGGTTCTGACTATGTACTAGACTCAAGGATGCCAATGGTTAAAAAATTCCTAAATTTAATTGCTCAATGAGTTGCAATGTGCAAGCAGCTGCGTATGGTAGGACGTTATCGTGAAAAAGCATAATTCCAGAGGTTGCAAATCTTCGTCTGTTGTTCTAACTCCCCATATCAACTATCACCATATATGTGTGGTACCACGTTCCAGGGTATCAACCAATAAAACGCCTTTTTATTACAAACAATAGTACGAACGTTTGCTTTGACTGTTGCTTGGTCTCGTCTCGCCAGTCACAATGTGATTTAAGTTCTCATCACCATAAGTTTCGTAGCGATGCAGTAAGGTTAGTGCAGAGGCAATTCCTAGTTTTTGTGAACATCCGTGAACATCCTTGGCATCCACATCGCCCAGGTTAGTTGTACTACGGTAGCCTGATTATGACAATTTCCTACATTCGGACATATACGTGCCAAGTGAGTGAAAATTTTGGTAAATCGTTATCGATTTGGAAATTAGTTTTCCGATTTAAAACTTCACGGCACAGGAGTTGGGTCCTAGTTTAGAGGAAGTCAAAAAACTCCAGGAATTAGTATTCCAATATAAAGATTATTCCGGTCAACAAGATTTTTTGTGGTCAGTTTTCCATCGACTGGTGAGTTATTTATTAATAGAAAGATTGTTCAGTCTTAAATTTTTCCGAACTTCAATGCTAATATTCGCTGTAATTTAATTTAGGCAAGATACGCTCGGTTGGGAACTCCGTTGATAAGGTCAACTAAGCACGCAAACATCGCCGAGAACGTTGGGGATGGGTTTTTCCTCGACCGATCCAAACGCTGGCTCTGGTGATAACCACGTTGAAACCTGCTCGCAGAGATAGGCGTTACACTTACAACAGGGAAGTGAATTTAATATTATTTCACGTTAATATTCTTGAGGACGTGACTTTTGTTGTCTACGATTGTATTATTTTCACATATAAACCATTTCGTTAACTCGATTGTGTCCGTGATTTGTAATGTTGGGGAATAATTAAGTATATATAGACCTTAATTATTATTATATTATCAAAGTTATTGTATTAGGGAACAATTTTACGTGTTTATGTATAATAGGGTGCTCCGATAGTGGGACGGTATTGCGTTTGCATGTGTTTTCAGGTTGAATTTTTCTATTTTTGGTCGGTTATGACCACGCAGGATTTCGTTTAGCGGAGGCCTCTCGTAACGTGACTTTGCGCTAGAACTCTAATCTTATGATGATCCGATAAGCGCAATCATAGTCCTTCAGTTATTTGAGTTTCGCCCGAAAGTAATTTTATTTATTTCTTTATTACGTAAAATTGGGACTGGGTTTTTTGAATTATACTTGTGGGGTTGTGTTAATTAGAAATTAAAAGAAGTTAGTTGCAACTTGTCTTTTCTTTATCGACGTTTATAAAGAACTAAGTTTACCGAAAGAGAGAAACGAGAGATAAGGTAGGTGATTAGCCATCTGGAGGGTCCGACTTCCCATCTTACACCTCGGACGATGTTAGTAAATTATAAGTCGGTGGCGCTTATTATTTATTTGTTTAGAATCCACTCCTTCTTCGATTGGGTTTTCCGGGATACTAACATTGTTAAGTTATTAATTTTCTACCTGAGCAGTGGCGTAGCATCGAGAGTATTTCTGCACTGCATCAATTTATTTTTTAAAATTAAAATTAGCGTGACACATTGTTGCATACAAACTAGCTGATTTTGAAATAGTTTTTTTTTTATTTTCGTGTTTAGGCCAAAGTATTTATTTTTTAGTTTTAATCCTAAACGTTAACATTGCGGAATTTAAAAACTATAGTTTAAACGTCTCGAATCTAAGAACATATTGCTTCTCAGATAATGTATTTTGTATTAGTTATTGACACTAATCAATCATTTTTAAAAATGTGTTTGAAATATATTAAATTTTAAGTGCAAACTTGCAGGTTATAAATTTTAAGAACAAAGAAGTCTTACCGATAGTTGTAATAACAATGATCGAATAAAACAACGACCCTTGAAAGGTCCACTGAATGGTCGAATCGGTCTCATTCCCATCCCAGCCATCTTTGTTGATGGCATCCAACAAAGCATTTTCAAAATCCTTAAGGTAAGCAACAGTGGTGTTGGTATAATTTTCCACTTCTAAAAACGGAAGCTCGTACTTGGTGACGTTCCATAAATGATCCGTGATGTTGAGACGAATGTTTCGAATTCGTTTTTTCACCTAGAATTGTAAACTTCAGAAACATGCAGAGTAGGTTTATTTAATTTACCCCCAATTCGTGATCCCGCTCTAAGGACTCGAACATTTTGGCACCGCCCACACAATAGGATATTACGAGGGTCATTAAAGTCACGTGCGAAAACACAAAAGTTAGGGCTTTCCAAACGTAGCACACGACGCGTGTACATTTGCTCGGTGGCGGAGGCTCCAACATCTCCGGGTCGTAATACCCCGACATTTTAGCGGTCACTGGAATCTGAAACTTTACACAGTCACTAGACTTCGCGTGTTTGTTTTCCGCCGCTGTTTTAACGTTTTATAATGTATTTACACGAAAAATAAATGAACGTCTGCTATAGCATTTCGCGGTTGATTCGCCAAACATTTGATTTTTTATTCGAATAATTCTTTCTGACAATTAACCGCACGTGTTTTATTCCGCACTGACTATTTTAAATGCTACATACAGCGGAAATTAATATTGCTTGTTAATTTTATTAATAAAACACGCAGAGAGGGCTGCGTATTCGGACACAAATTCTGATTCGAAGAGTTTGACTAATACTGAAGTATTTTTAAACCAGGGAAGTAGAAACAGACTTTTGTACGTATTCCAAAATTAACTGTGCGAGTTCGCTTGTTATGCGATCGGTGCATTTTCAAGCAGAAAATGTATAAACATCGTTCAGAGTTCTAAATGAAGGTGAAACTTGAGAGTATATTTAATCTACGTTAAATAGTTCATGAAATAAGGAGGCCAAAATTGAGCTAACATTTGATATTTGAAATTTGGTAGCGGCGTTTAGCCGAAAAGGGCTGCGTGGAGCCTTGTACTAAATGTACAAAGCTTAAATTTGGCTAGCACAAAATATCACAAAGAGTTTACCTAATTTTGCTACTCTCTGTACCAACTGAATATAAATGCCAATAGTGAATAAAACTACAAATAAATATGGTTTTGTATATACAACCAAAGTTTAATGTGTTTTAAAACACACTTGACCTTTGTACACCTTGAAGCAGCTTACGATATCATTCCTAGAAGCAAATTATAGCAAACCTTGCGAGGAATGGAGATAGATAAAAAGCGGATACGTGTTGTCAAAAATATATACATAAATAGTAAAGCACAAGTAACATTTGGCAAATCTTTTAACAAAAAGCATAAATGTCACAAAAGGACTAAAACACAGATGTACCTTCTCGCCTTTATTCTTCAACGATTTTGTGGAACAAGCCTTTAAAAACATGGTGTCTGTCTCATAATAACATCTGGTAGAGATTAGAAAGGTTTGAACGAGAAGTAGGGCAGGCCAAGCAGTTGTTAGAACCGTGGTGGTAAACATGGGAAGAGGGTTAAGAGACGCCAGCAGCGGCAGTCTACCCAAGACCGTGTTTTTGGTAGCTGGGCGTCAGTTCCATATTTTGGCGTAATCACTTATTAAACGCGTTTGCCAATTTACTAACTGATTACTATAAAATTATCCCCTATACTAGGGTGGACTGCGATATTAGTGTTACCATTTATGTGTTTATGATATGAATATGCTCTGCAATAACAAGCTCAGGTGTAGCGACGATGGCGTCGCATGTGTGTGTGTGTGTATGGGCATGTATGTATACATTACGCTACCGAGATTATGGTATATATCCCACGAAGTGATAATGTGTGTGGCATGTTTAATCATTCTTCACCTCACAAGCAATTGGGGAGGTAGTCAGCTAGCAGAGGTGGTCTCGTAAAGGCGCCTACGTTCAATTATTATTATTTTTTTTATGAATGTTACATCAATACCGGCATGGCATTGGCTGATTTATAAGTGCGGGATTGGTTACTAACTATAAACTCTCCTTCGCATGTAGGGCTGAGGAAGAATATCCCCCTGCGACTCTCTGTGAATAACAGAGTATCTGGCTGGGTATAGTTCAGTTTCAGAGTCCCCCTTGGGGGGTTGGTGCACCAGGAGATATGCATAAATGTAGTAATTAAATTACGATTACGAGTCGCTACGGCCACATCAGCTAGTATGTAGATGAGCTTCAGTATTCTGCTCGCATCCCAATCCAGGCATGGGGGGGATGGGGAACCCCGATAAATACAACCGCCCAACATTTATTGACAGATCAGTAAGTCTGTGTTTTATTGTCTGTCGCATTACACCTGCCTATCGCCACCGTAAGATCTGATCGCATCCGATGTTTGTTTACCCAGGAACTCCATAAATGAAATGCAGAAGCGCTGCAACCTTATTTAAATTTAAAATTCAGTAGTGTTTATACGCACCTCGTATGATCGACCCTAACAGTATAAAAAATGTGGCGGAATGGGATTCCAAATACTAGGAAAAGCACTTCACTCACTGTTGTTCGCAGGCTATTTGTACACAGAATGAAAAGACATCACAACTGTTACGAAAATTCAGGGAAAAGTTTGGGAAATGGGACCTGAAAATTAACTTCGAGAAAACCCACTATATATGCATTACTAATGAAACGAACAATTGAAACATAGAATATGAAACCATCCAAGCATGCACAGAATTTAAATATTTAGGTTCTATAATAACCGTCTCAGGCAAGATAGAGATGTTGAGAGAAAAATTGGAATGGGAAGAACTGAAACAAGCTCCCTCTACGAAATAATATGGAGTAAGATCATTAGAAAGCGAACGAAGAAAAACATATTTCAAAGAATGATCGAAAACATAGTTATATACGACGGGGAATTGTAGCCAGTGACCCATAAAATACGATTTAAGATTAGAACAGTGGAATTAGATTCTGTGGGAAGGTTCCTGTAGCTAACCAGAAATAATGGAGAACAGAAAACATATGGCGGAAAATGAGTGTAACAACATCTATCACTTCCAAAATAGAAAACTAAGCCCTTGAATGGTACAGGGACGTACATCATAAGCAAGAGAGACGGTGACCAGAGAACATCCTAGAAGGTCAAGAACAAGAAGAAGAAAAAGAAGAAAAAATAGTCAACCAGCCGCCAACTGGGAGGCATACATAAAAAATGCCATGCGTGGGAAAGAACTAGAGGAAGATGACTGGGAGGATCGAAAAAGATAGAATCATAGACCGACAAACCTTTAGATGAGAAACATTTCAAGACAGAAGGAAGAGTAAATTGTATATTCAAAATCACTTTTGTAAGTGTTGTGTCTACTATCACCCAAAATGTAGATGTTTGATGTAGATGTCAAACAACGTATTAATATGCCCACATTTTGGACAAGACAAAATTTAATGACATAAACTACAGTGTAGATTCTAAAATAGAAGTAAAAGCATTTGTAGATTCAATGCCAAGAGGTAGGTGTCTTAAAAATTATTGCTAGCAGCTATTGTTGGCATTTAAGCTTCCATTAAAATAAATGGAGCAATTATTCTTCTTGACAACATCACAATCCAAATCTCAATTTTAAGGGAATGTAATGAGGTCTTCTGATTTGATTAACATTACTGATTGACCACCTACGATAGTTTTGGGTGTTTAAGTAGCCACTGAGAAGGAACCATGCTACGTGGCTAGAAATATCACCTTTAAAATGTCAATATTGTTCAGATTTTCATTAAAACATGTACAATATTGTTAACGTCTGCTGGTAACAGTTCTTGTGCAACAGGCATTTTGTATGGGTACATACGCAGTACTCTTTTGCAAACCTTCTACTTTGACGAGACGAACATCTTAATAATTGATTGGAATTTGCGTCCATCCGGTGTTGAATGTCCAGTACAGTGTCTTTCACATGCACAGATGCCGTGCACTAACATTTTCCTTTACGAACGCTGCCTGTTACGTAGTACCGGTGAGCAATACCAGGTACGTGCTGACTGCAAATTTTTTAGCGAACTTCTTCGTTGGGAATTGCGCTTGGAACCGTTTGAAGAAAGAACGCTAGAAGTACCGCACCATTTTGGTCATGTTCTCTAGTAGAAAGTAGGTTTCCAAACAAAATTTATCCTGCTCTACCACAAGAAATTGCCCTAAAATTTAACAAATCCTCCACACAGTGCTGTTTGCTAACGTTATCGAGCATGTACAATTATTAATTATTCTCGATTTCGACAACTTTCTGTGGATGCAACAGTATCTGAAAATATTCGGAAAAATTATTAAATTAATAGCATATCACCCCACGTGGATTGAAAGGTCCTTGTAATCCTTTAATAAGTCGTTATAATCCGTCTTGAAACTACTGAAGTTCTATAGAAGCTCAAAATTATTAGAGTGCTGCCGAGAAAATTCTATGACAAAAAATTATAGTGTTTGTAGTAACCGCATTCTACAAATTTCGGTTCTCGTACGTTTGCTTGAACTTTTTGGCTTTGGGGGAACTCGCATGCTTCCTCTGGATTGATTGCTGCTTGGTTTCAGCATTTGTGTACGGAATCCAAGACTCGTCGCCGGGCACAATGCGATTCAGGTACTCATCGCTATCAGTTTTTAGCGATGCAGGAAGTTTAGTGTTTTTCTATACATCTCTGGCACCCACTTCGTCTATAGTTTGTGGCACTGCAGCTTGTTTGTGGCAATTTTAGGAAAATTTGCGATAAATCAGGAAAATAAATGATGTAAAAATATTAAAGATAGAAGGAAACAGTCTTTTATTAAAAGTTATTACAGCGGATGCTGAAAATGTTATGTTAAGCATACGTTGATCCAGCGTTTCATGTTTTCGAAAACATGTATCATCATATTTTAATCAATTAGTTGACATTATCTGCTAAAGTTGTCTCGTAAGTCGTCTACGGTGGAGATCGGAAATTATTAATTGAAATTATTAATAATGGAAACAGAAAGTAGCATAAAGGAGTCAAATCACACCATCTTTACTAATCAGTATATCACTGAAAAATTATCTCTGATATTCCGGAGTAGCTTGCGAAACATGTGGTCTAGCAGAATCTGGTTGGAAATAGCGATTTTGAAGTTCGTCATCGTACAGTAGGTTTATAAACGTTGCAAGAATATTATTGCCATAGTTTTCTCTATTTAGATTTCCGTTAAAAAATTGGCCCAATAATTCTCCCTCTGGATACAGCTATCCATGTTCCAATTTTTAAAGGATGTACACCAGTGTTGCGGAGTTAAAGCGATTTTGCAGTGCTCCACACGCGCACCTTTTAAGGATATACATATATACTCAGCTAGACGAAACCGTGTTTAGTCAGTGAAAAAATCAATATTACTGTCTTTAAATAATCTAGGAGTAGCAAATCCTAGCACATTTAAAGTTTATATGGGTGCATTTAAAGGTCTTATGAAAAAAAAGTGTGAGCTGATCCTATACTTAAATCCAGTTGTTGAAATAGCCGTCGTGCTGAAATTGTCGGATATTCGTGCACTGTATTTCTAGCATGTTTGACAACATTTTTAGTTCAACGACGAGGTCTTCCTGTTCTTGGACTGTGATTTACAGCACCGATTTCTTCAGAACACGCTATTGTCAGAACTTCATTGAAAATTTTGTTACGGGTCAAACGAGCGTTTTCGTCGACCCGCAACAGGATAGATGGGAAAAGCCCTACAGCTTAGCTCAGAGGAGTCAGGGTGGTACACGGAAGCCGCTTACGGGAGGGAAATCTTCCTAATTGTGTACAGGGTAGCTCAAAATTAACGGGGGCCACCTTCCAAATCACAGCATATTACTAGTTCTCGTGGAAGGCCGAGAATCTAGCAGCTTACGGGAATCGACTCACCTTTATTGGGCCTCTTCCTATATATATACAGGGAATTTTTCTTTTTAGTATACATTACCTATGTATACTTTTAAAAGAAACGCGTCAATTTCGCCTACTGTGTATGCAACCAACTATACCGACAACTAAAAATTAGAAACAAACGTCACTGCCGTTGTGAATTATTTGAGTATGAAGGTTATGTTGATGCAGTGTTTATATTAAATAAGTATTTCATCCAGTATATGAGACACAGATGATAACTTTTTTGTTAAATGCAAAAATTGACAGGGTGATGTTTCCGTAAGGTCCGTGCACATTATATTTCTTTTGTACAAAACACATACATCAGCACCTAAGTGGTGTAATGGTCAGCATGGCTGTCTTCCAAGCAGTTGATCCGAGTTCAATTCCCGGCGATCGCAAACTTTTTTTAATTATTATTATTCAACGAAGCATAAAATATTTCATTTCATTTCTTCGGTTAAAACGTGATTACTTTCAGTTTTTATTTTATGGGAATTTATTACGCATCCCTCTGATTTAAATTTTCTAACAATTGTTTGACGCTAAATAAAGATTAATTTTATTTTTTAGCATTGAATTAATTTGATTGCTGTGGTCACAGCATGCTTTAGTTGTCTGTATAGTTGGTTGCCTACACAATAGGCGAAATTGACGCTTTTCTTTTAAAAGTATACATAGGCTATGTATACTAAAAAGAAAAATTCCCTGTATATAAAGCTTGCAAAGTTCATGCACACAAAGATAAAAATACACAGAAATAAAAAATGTGGTAAATTTCAAGACAAACATAATTCAACTTCTTTTAATTTACTGACATGATGCAAAAATTATAACGATTACATGGAAAATGGTAATATTTATGGTTAAATAAGACAAGGTTTTGTTGGAACGTTCGAAGTGAAAAAGGCTTGCGATATTTAATTTCTTAGAACAGATCTACGCAGCCAGTGGATGGCGTCGGAGTTTAGAATTTAATACAATTTATGAACACACTTTACTTAAGAAGAAAGAACAACTGGCGACTGAAGGTCGCTTTACGGCACATTAAAAAAAAAGTTCGGCACTTGAAACTTGAAAATTTAACTCGGAAAAAGTTTACACCACACAATTAAAATTTCACCTACCTTCGTGTTGTTCGGTAGGGAGTAGAGAGAGGAACAACTGGGGTGTTCCTAAGATCTTCGGGAAGCGGGAAAAATTCGCTGTTAGGCTCCTGAAGTTGGATCGCTTCTGACAGGGCTTTCTCGACGTCGAAAGAGAAGAGGCGGGAATTTCAGATGTCAATATCTCCGCCGCTGGACGGGAGGATCACTTAAAACAGCTCGAAGAACAGAGCTTCCACGGGTTTGATCGCTTTTATCCGATACAAGTCGAGGAAACAAATTCATTGAATAGTTTTTGCAAAAAGCTGACACTCCGCTAATATTTTTAATCCGGCGCAAGTCGAAGATTGATTTGCCTAACGCAAAAAAAACTGAACGATAACTCAATTAGCAGAAGAGCTGCGACACAACCCGGTTTTCAAAGATTTCCAGATTTTATGATAAATAGTAGCAATTTTGTTATGTTCATTTGATTTTGCCACTTCATCTGAATTCAAGTCATACTTTAATTGCCGCTCTGTAGCTGATTACTATATTGTTATTTCCGAAATAAAGTTTTAGTGAACCTTTTGTTGTTACCATGCAAAATTGCCGATTAATGTTTTGTCTGCGCGCTTGGCCCTGGACGTTTTCTGCGAATTTACGTGTTTAATTGTTCCAGAATTATTGCACCATGTTTCGCAATATGGTGTACTATTTGTAGCAGATGCATATTCGGGATGCGTTTCCTCTGGAGCCGAATTTAATATTTTGCTCGGCCCAGTCACCAGATACCATCTTCGGGGACCGTAGATAAATTAAGAAAAAAGAGTGGACGCTAGGTTCTAGGAGTGAACTGACGTGTTTTCTTTTGCCGAAATTATTGTTTAAAAGCATTGATGAAAAAATTCCAATTCCCGTTTTCATTTCGTTTATCAGTGCAAAAATAAGATTTCGCTATAAAAACTTGTTGTTCCTAAATAACATTGTACTGCAACACAATTCTAAATTGAATTTCTGTTCATTTTAAATTGAATTTGACGTAACGCTAGTAAATAATTAATTATGACGTTAGAGATTGTACATCTTGCATATCTTTGGCGTAATAACTGATTAATAGCGTTTGCGAACCTACTAACTGATTGCGATGCGAGTATTCTCTAAGTGAAGGCAAGGTGCAAATTTAGTGTTACCACTTATGTGTTCGTTTATAAATATGGACTACAATGGCAATATCAGTCAATATAAGCAGTGGCGTCCCTGTGAGGTTATGGTTTATATCTCACGAAATGTTATATGTGTTTACCCGAATGATTGCGTATTATCTACTTGGTATTAGATATAATTTATATATCATGAAGTTTCATGGTTAATCATTATTTACCTAGTAAACATTCGGAAGGTAGTCAGTCGGCAGAGGTTGCATCGAAAATGTGCCTACGTCGAAGTATATATATTATGCAATATGCATGCAACATTAATGTCAGGATGGCAACGACTGACTTTTGCATGAGGGTGTGGACACTAATGATACTCTCCCCTTCGCATGTGGGGCTGAGGGCCACACCCTTGTCGCCGCCAGTGAGTTCTAATCGCATCCGCTGTTTGTTTACCCAGGAACCGCATAAATGAAATCCAGAAGCGCTGCAACCGTATTTACATTTAAAATTCAGTAGTTTTTAGTCGCCCCTCGTAAGGTCGATCCTAACAATATTATCACACATAAACAAGCGGAATCTTTGCAAATACATAAGAAACAAATTAAAAAGTAAATTACAGAAAAATATAATAAATTCTCCACTTTTCAAGGAAATATCTTTTCTCCACTGTTGCTTGGAGCTAATACATGTGAAAAAAAAGATTTATGATATTTTATGTGTTTATTTTGACATCGAAAGGTCAAGTGCACTCGACGCTCAAACACAAAGGCGGCATGTGTAAGTGGGATCCTTTTCTCATACAAAATACAAACAAATCTGACACAAAGCAAAGTTTAATTTTATGGCCTCTTTATTTTTTTTATGATCGAGTGAAGTGACTTTTTGAAGCAACTCGTTTTTACCTGAAGGAAAACTGAACTCGGGCAGAATATATAAACAGGCAAATAACATTTTTAAAGCAAGTGGAGCGCAACCGAAATTTTGTACAGAAATATTTTAGATAAATGGTAAGGACGTACTTGTCCCAAACAGGGAGCGAAAACATCCACAAAAAGAGGTTATCTCGTTTAATACGCAAAAACATATTTCTAATAAATCCCACATACTTGTAAAATAACAAATGCAAAAAACGAACAGTTTGTAAACGGATTTACAATTCCTTTCTACATTTTAGTAGGGTTGATTTCAATTAAAGCTGATTGATTAATTAGGGTAATGATGTTCGAGTAATCCTGTATATAAAACTACAATATTTGGTATCGTGCAGCATATAGTTTTACAAGCAACAGTTTCGCTCTCAGCCCTCTTCAAATTTATTAAAAGAAATTAAATATGAGGAAAGCTTAAACAACAACAGGAGTTTCGAAAATTACTTATTGATAGTTTAGGGTCGCAACTACTAAATTAAATATACAGTATGTCCCACTTTTCAGTTCATAATACTTCGCCAGGTTATTCTTAGGTAGGGACCTCGATGGCGCTGTGTGAATACGCGCTGCCTGTTGAAGGCACAGTGAAATGCGGTCCGAACCGCCGCGTGGTCGAACCCCGGCTGAGGCGACCGCATTTCACTTAATTAAGTTTAGGGTTCATGCTGCATTAATGTTTAGTGTGTAAGGGACACCCGCACAACCCTGAAGTAATGCGAAAGCGGTTCGGGAGGGGGGGACATATATTCATAAATGCATAGCTTCGGACACAAACACTGATTTCTTTACCACAAGATATGTACCAACTTCAGTAAACTGCATTATCTAAACGTTAAGTAGGCTTACTACATTTTTTTCCTTGTTGTTTGATGTATCATAATTAGATAGTTTTCCTCTTTGTTGCAACGGACCCGATTACATATCTTGTGAAAGAGTTAGTAGATATGGTTCAAGTCTATGGTTTAGCTGATAGAAAAACGTTCTTAGCATCACGTTGGTATGGAGAACGGTATCCTGACACGTTTACCGTACCGCCAAATGTTTGTAAGAGAATTGCAACGTTTTCGAGAGACGGGAAGCGTAAAAGTGAAGGCAATCAGGGAAAGAACAAATATTAGACTTATGCAATAGGAAGAAGCAACCCACATAACAAAAGTTCCCCAAAATATATGTAACAGTTAACCTCCCAATAATACATGGTCGTCATAAGTCAACCAAATTTAACCTGTACGTTAACTATATCACAAATTAGTTAACCACAGAGCAACATCAGGCATCATTAAGGTCGGTAAAAGGTTAACCACAAAAGATGTCCGAAAGCTAACCTCGAAAGTCATCTCTTGGGCACCTTCTAGACGTGTCCAAAAGTTAACCTTGAAAGTCGACTTTAGGCATTGCTATTGCGGTTTGAATTAAGATGATCATTTTATTTCTTATAGAATGAGTAAATAAAAAATGCATTAGAAACAATTATCATTTATTATTATACAAATATTTTAAATACAACAAATTACGAACAAAAAATATCAATTTTAACCTTAATATCCAAGACAGTGTTTTTTCCTGCGACTTCTTAAGTCTTTCTGTAGACTTCCGGACCCAGTTCTGTGGCACCAGCTAATATTTCGCACTGCAACTGAAAGCAAATAATAATTTGTTACCAAAAATTATCTGTTGGCACACACACACACACACACACAC